>MU396792.1:0-131907 GCA_022578855.1 Nemania serpens | reverse complement strand
TATTTAGTTTTTTTAATAAATTTTTTTTATAAGAAAATATATAAAAAAGGTATATTAAGCTAAAGTAGCTTATTTTAAATAGGTAGCTTAGTTAAGTAAAAAATATATTAGATATATTTACTTAATACTATAATAAGTTTAATATATATGCTTTTGCTGTCTTTTTATTTTCTGTATTATTTTTTTTATTTTATCGAATTATTCCTAATATACCAGCCCTTTATGCCTTTTTTTTTTTTCTTTTATTGTTTTTTTAAGCTTTAGCTAAGACTAAAGTATATCTTGTACTACTAGTACTAGCAGTAGCAGCTTTAGATTGTAAGAGCGCTTGTTTTTATATGCTATGTTTAAGAAAGCAGATATAAACTCCGTATAAATTAGTACTTTTTTTACCTATTTTATTATTGCAGCAGTTATTATTTATCCTTTTAAAGTAAAGCAACTTTAGTTAAGCAGCTAACTAACTTATATAATGTATAATTAGCTAATAGTAAAAATTAAGTTTATAAGTTTGCTATTATTTGATATAAAATTAGAAAAAAGCTATTTAATATATGTTTAATCTTAGTAAACTTTATATAGGCGATATATTATCTTATTAAGTATTTTATTATTTATACTAACAAATATTATATAGAACTACTTATACTTTAGTATATCTTTGTTTATTTATTGGTTTTTTATTAAGTTTTTATATATTATGTTTTTTTAGTTAGTTGTAGTTGTACGGCATTTTTTGTTAATATAGTAGCCCTTTATATAAAACGGTCCTAGGTAGACTATTTTAGCTACTTTTATGTCATAGTACTATTGTATATAAGGTTTTACATATTACTTAAATGCCTTTATAAAAGAGATGTCGTTGTTATTAGAGGTAGACTAATAATTTAAGTTGGTATTAATTTGTTTTTAGCTAAAGTTGTTATCTACTGGTAGCTCCGAGGTATTTTTTACTATTGGCGCGTTAAACTTAAACAATATAATATCTTAAAACATTGTTGCAAAGTGGATTATCGAAAGGTAGGTTTATTAGGAGGTAGATTAATGGAAAATCGGTTGTTAGAAGGTGGATTATTAAAAGGTGGATTATTAGAAAGTGGATTATTAAAAGGTGGATTATTAGAAGGTAAATTGTTAAAAAGTAGATTGTTAAAACATAATAAGTATAGTAAATGTTTAAAAATAATAAAAAAGGAAGTAGATTAATACATAGATATAATAGAACGAAGTAATATATTATAATGCTTTATATGCTAATATATGTATAAATATGTATATATAAATATATATATAAATATATAGTTTTAATCTTACTTTTATGCTGCTTTTAGTAATTTGTTTGCAGTTGTAGTATAAATTTTATTATACGTATTTATAGACATGTTACCGCTTGCTAAAATAGCTTTAATTGCTTATTACTACTGTTATTGCTGTTTATTTTTCTTATTGTTGATTTAATCTTTAACCAGAATAAGGAGGCTAATAAGACTACTAAAATATATGCTAAAAGCTATAATATATAACGCTATAGCATACTAGATTATAAAATATATTATACTATAGTTAGATAAATAATATAGCTACAGGCTTTACACTAGGTTAATTATATATTGTATATTTATTAGCTATTATAGGAGTGCTATATTAGTTACTTTTACTACTTACCCATGTTTTAGTTATACCTTTTGTATTTTAACTGCTACTACTTCTTAGCTATAGCTAATATATAGCAATTTTATATTGCTTTTATACTTATGTTATAGTTAGGAAATAGAAACATTAGTAGTTATTATATAACTTACTATTTAATTAGCTAATATTTTTTATTAAATGCTATAATAGGTTTTTTTCTAATATGTTTGCTGTATATTTTAACGCTTAATTATAGTGCTATAGTAGGTTTAGCATATTATGCTACTAGTAATTTCGATATAATAAGCTAGCTAAGCTAAGCTAGGTTATATATTAATAGTAGCTAGTTTATTATTTTTTGGACCTTAATAAAGATAGGCCTAGCAAAAAGAAAAACAAAGTAGGCGTAATTTCGGGCGCGCCAATATATTATTGTTATAATAATAACTAAATGTTAGTTTATCAAGAAATAATGCGTCGAAATTATGTTTAGGTTTTTTAACTGCCGCTTTAACTTAATAATAATATAATATATTTAAAAAAGCTAATATTAACGTTATATTAGCAACAATAAATATATAATATAGAGTAAGAAATTAGATAGCTGAAATTTAGCTATTTAGTTTTTTACTCTATATAAAAAGACAATATATATTACTAAGATAGTAAAAATAGGTCTGCTATATAATATATTACTAATAAGTATTAATTTATTAATAATGCTAATAATTGAAAGTTTAAAAACTAAATAGCTGTTAAAAATAAAAATTGATTATCTAGTTTCTTATTGCTATAGTCTTTATATAGCTATATACCCTTAATTTCTTTTAATCTAGCTATTCTTAATTTTAACCCTTTAATATGCTCTTATTAGTTATATACTCTATTAACTACTTTTTAATCCTATTTTTTTATATATACTAATTGTTAATGTAAAGTCTATCGACTGGTATAAAAATCCTTTAAGAACTACTATTTTAAATCTTAGATAATATTTAGCATGTTGTTAAATAATCTATTAATTACTTTAGCAACACTATTAGAATAGGTCTAAAGTATATATAAATTTTGCTAAACTATGTTGCAGATTTTATAAAGGTTTTATTTATTATAAAGTGCCAGTAAAGCTGCGCAAAATTCTTTTACTAAAGCTTTAACTTAGTATATATTATATTAACTATGCTTTCTAATAGTACTTTTTAATCTTTTTATAGTTACATAAAGTAGAAAACACATTTAGCAAGTAGACAAGCTTATAAAGCAAGTAGTATTAGTTACTAACTATTAGTATACTAAATATATGCTTTAGGTTTTTAGCTATAGTATTAAATAATTGGTATAAAATATGTAAGAGCAGCTTAATGCAATAGTATATAATTGCTTAAATATAGTGTTAGTATAGATTATATAAATTTTTTCTATATATAAAGCTAATAAACCTTTTTTAATCTTACTTTAGCTTAGTAATATAATAATATTTTATAGTACTAAGTAATTAATAATATAAAGTAAGCATATATTAGCGGTTTAAATATTAACGGCCTCTTAAAAAAAGAAATTTCTGGCTAGAACTAGCTTAAATATAGCTTAATTTTTGTTTAAACGATCTTTTATTAGTTCTAGCATAAAATAGCTATCTAATAAAGATTTGCTCTTAAACCAGTAATATATATTATTTCCTAGATACCTGTTCTTGAAATAGCAAAAAGTGATTACTTTAACCTATTTTGCGGCATTAAATAACTTAACGTTATAACTTAGGGCTTCTTTTACTAAAGGGTTGTTAAAGTTAAGTTTTAGCTAACGTACTAAAATAAACTATCTACTTAGCGTAAGTCTATAAGGCTTCTTAATAAGTAAATCTAGCAACAAGCTATCTTTTTTGTTAAAATTATTAGCTTTAGGTACAGTTATTAGAGGTTAAAAGGGCTAAATTAACTAATTATACTATTATTAGGCCGATACTACTTAATATTTTTTAAAGTATTAGGCTAATGCTGCTTAATATTGTTTAAGGTACCTAGCATATTAGTGTATATAAAAGAGGAGTTAAAAAAGTATAAATAACTAAAAGGTTAATAACTAAAACTTAATTAATAAAATATCTTATATAAGACCTGATTTTAATTCTTAATATCTATAGATAAAGTTTGCGATTAAAAAACTAAGTAGCAAAAAGTATTAAATATTATATGCTATATACTAATAATAAAATAAAAAGAGATAACTAAGAAACTAGATAGCTAAAAATATAGCTTTTTAAATAATATGCTAAAGTGTTACAAAAAATAATATAAAAAAGATAAAGAAGCAAAAGCAAGCTAACTTAAAAAAAAGTAAATATAGCTATTTAGATTTTAAATAGGACTAGCTACTAATATATACTAATTAAACAAGTAAACTTTATAATATTTTACTAGGTATAATATTTTAACCTTTATTATATATTAAAGTAGAAATATATATATATAATTTATTATAAATATAAAATATTGATTAACTAATTAAATATATTTGTAAAATAGCAAGTATATTTTCTAGCTAGCTAATTTTGTATAATAGTTTAAATATAAACAAGCAGAAGTAATAATAATAAAAAGAGGTAATAGCTAAAATATATAATTGTTTAATCTAACAAAAAAAATATAATATATAAAAAGCTGCTTAACTTAGTATGCTCTATTTTATTATCTAACTAGATAAAATAGGTATTAAAAGAAAAAAAAAAAATCTTGCAGTTAGATTTAGTTAGGTAATATATATTAACGTAGAGGCATATTTTGTAAAAGTTATCGTTTTTAAAGAATATTTAATTTATAAACCGTAGTATGGTATTATAATTATACTAGATAGTTTTATTTGCATCTATATGTAAATATAGGTTAAAACAAAAGCTAAAATTTAAAAACTAGCGCTAGCAAATTCTGTTGGTTTTTTTATCGGAATTATCTAAGTATACATATAATATAAAAAGGATGTCTTTATATCTGCGCGCCTAGAACTTCTTAGGGTTTTTAATTTATAAAGCAAATTTAGGCATATTTAGCCTAAATAAAATAGGAGTATACCGTAAGAAGAGGGACTCTATATTGTCTAATAATTCTACAAGGTTGCAGTAGTATGCTAAATACTTCTTTCTTTTTATATTAAATAGTATTATAAGGCCTAGCTGTTATAATATCGAAACTTTAGTTGTACTAAGGTTTTATATTAAACTTATTCTAAAGTTATATAATATAGCAACAAGCTTACGCAAATTAAATGCAAAAGTAGTTAAAGCGCTTATTAAAGTTTGGCTGCCTTTTAAGCCAGCATATATTAGCTTATTATTTGGCAATAAACTAGGTCTAGAACCCTCTAGGGCCTTAATGTAAAAGTAAACAAATAAGGCGGCATAGCAGAACCTAAAAGCTTTATTATGCAATATTAAGTAGGCTAGTTCTATGTTAGCTAACCTATATTTATACGCGGTTAGTAGGTAGCTATAGAAGTTTAGCTTATAAATTAAAGTAGCTTAGTGCTAATCTTTTATTAAGTAGCCTAATATAAAAACAGACCTAGGCGGTAAAATTTCTAGGTATATTTTATAAAACTTTTATAAATTAAACTAAAGAAGTATAAGCAAGGTAGTAACTATTCTTGCTATAGCATGGATAATTAAGGTAGAGTTACTAAGGTTTGCAAGTATATCTACTTAGTACTACTTTTTAACTAGCTTAGTTAGCTTATTAATAGAGGCAAGTATAGCAAGTATATATATATGCTCTATTAGTTTTATATATAGTAAGTTTAAACTTTGACAGTATTAGTATATAGGCCTAAAATAGGTAAAAGCTATATATATATTAAAGTATAGTTATAAATAAAAGTATAAACCTTTAATAAGCTAAATAGCTGTAGCTTCTTTTATATTGTTTTTAAAAATAAACAGATATTATAAGCATAAGGAAACATATTATTTATAGATATATAATATAGTATTAATACTACTGTTAGAAAATAATAATAGGCAGCCGCTAGATATAGGTTTATAGGAAGCATTATATAGTTAAGGGTATATATACTATCGATTATTAATAAAATTATATATTTTTTCTAATACTTTTTCTAATTAATATATTTAATTAAGGCTTGTTAGAAAAGTATTTTGCTAGGTTTGTAAAACTATAGTAAAGTATTAAATTTGTCCTTTTAAATTATATTGGGTATATTTGCTCCTTTATAGTTATTGTCTATAGTAAAGTAGTTGTTAGATAAGGCTGCACCAATATTTTCGTGCTTAATAAAGCTGCCAGTTAAAGCTTGTTTATTTGCTTTCTCTGCTATACCTATGCTTGGCTACAAGATCGGGTATATAAAAAAAAGAGCTTATTAAAACTAACGTTTAAATAAATGGGTATTTAGTAATTAGAAACTAAATAGCTAAAAATAAGGTAAAAATAGCATAAATTTTATAAAAAAGTTATAAAAGAAAAGAAATTAGTATTATTAGTATAAGCTAGAAAATAGTTTTATAGCTATCTAATTTCTTAGTCTTATATAACTTTTCTTTTAATTATATATAATTAAATAATTTTATTAATATATATATATACTACATTTTAAAACTTAACTGGTTAGTATATAATACTTAATAAATAAAGAATTAGAATATTTATATATAATATAAGTATGTATAAGTTTATCCCTAAGAATGAAAACATAAGTTATAATTTATTTTCTAATTATTTATAAGTAATTAATTTAACTAAAATTACTAGAATATACTATGTGTAAGAGGTTCTAAATGCTATATTATATAGTAAGAAGTACGTATAATAAGGCTACTTATTTGTAGTACCCTGTATTTTTATCTGCATAGACATAGCATATACTAAAAGGAAATAAATAGATATACAAGTATAACTTATTTTAGGTAAGTAAGCCTAATAACTAGACCTTTAATAAGCAGTTTTATTTTAACAGAATAAGAATTTACTAGTAATATATAGCTTTATGCTTTCTATTGCGCAAATAGTATATTATAAAAGTTTATTAAAGCATAAGAAGGCTTTTACTTTATAGTAAACTATATTACTATTTAAGCAAATATAATAGATTTTAGAAAGAAATAAAATAATCTTTTTATTTATTTAAATTAGGCAAAAAATACTTAGGGCTATTTCTTTTTTGCCGAAGTAACTACCTAGTGCTGTGCTAGCCTATATAACATACCTTAGATTTGTACTATAGTTATATACTATTGTTTTATTTCTATTGCTGCTTAATTTAAATATATTAAATAGGGGTATATTTAAAATACTATTCTAGTTATTCCTTCTATTGCTTTTAAATAAATTATCTTTAGATAAATCGTTTTTGGTAAAATTGGCGTGGTATTTAACGTAGATATATAGCATAAAGAAACTGTTTTTATACTTACGCGCCTAGAACTTGGTAGGATTTTTAATTTATAAGATATATTTTTTTATATTTAAACTTACTAACGCTAAAATATAGAATTAAATAGTCCCTTATATTACGTTTAATATAATATCGAGGTTATAGCGGAATAGTAGGTACTTATTTTCTTTTAATTTAGAAAGCGCTTATATACTTAGTATTTATAGTATTAATACTTTTGTTATACTAAGGTTTTATATTAAACTTACTTTAATATCGTAGGATTAGGCAACTACTTTATATAAATTATTTATAGAAGTTATAAGAAAAACTTTTATAATTTAGGTATTTTTGCTTATATAGCCTAGATTTAATTAGGTATTAACGCTTTCTTACGTTTTAATATAAAAACTTGCTAACAAGTTATTGTTTTAAAATTTAATAACCTTGTTATAAACTGTTAAAAAAGCCGTTTTTATATATGTTTTTATATTTGCAAATCTAAATCTATAGTTAGGTAATCTAAGTATAAGTATATAGCTACGCGTTTAAAAATTTATATTATAAATTAAAAGTGCTTAGCTTTAATCTTTTATAGAGTGACTTATTATAAAAACTAATTAAAGCGGCAAGTTTTTAGCGCTTGTTTTATAAAACTGTTAAAGATTAAACTTAAGAAAGGCTAATAGATTAGTAAGTAGTACTACTATAGCCTAGATTTTTAGGTTGCCAATATCTATAAGTACTTATACTTTTTATAACTTTTTAATTATTTTATTATGCTTATTAAGCAATAAAAGTGTTAAAAAAACCTCTGCTTGCTATATCTTTTTATAAATTATATTATTTTTATTGCAAAAGTATTTATATGCTGGCTTAATATATATAGAAGCTATACTAGTACTTTAGTATATATATATTTATAAATAAATTTATAGCGCAATTAAAAACTAAATAGCTATAGTATTAGCTATTTAGTTTTTAATAGCAACTTTATTATATAAAATAATATACTATCTATAAATATATAATATATAAATAATTTAACTGTAAAAAAATAATAATATGCTGTTGCTAAAGATAAGTCTTTAAGCAAGATGTTGTAGTTAAAAAAATATATACTATCGATGTTTTTAAAAATATTGCATTTATTGTATAAGGTTTCTAGGTCGACATATTAAGTTAGCGCTTTATAAATTAGCATATTACTAAGGCTATAAAAGCATAGCGGCATATTAAACCTATATACTTAGATTATATTGCATAAGTTTGCTCTGCTATAGTTATTACTTTTGTTTAAGTAGTTTATATTTTAGAATTTTTAACTTTAAAAAAATAAGTTATTTAGCGGATGTAGGCTTACTAGCATTTAAAATTTAAATAGCTAAAAAGAAGCCGAAGAAATCGTAATTTCTGCTAAAAAAGTTGTAAAAGAAAAAAACTTATTATTTTTAGTATAAGCTAAAAAATAGTATAACAGCTATCTAAATTTTTAATTAGTGTAAGAACTTTTTTTAAATATAGATTAATAAATATTTCTACTATATATACCTAATTTAAGATCTAATAAGTAAGCACTTTATATTTAGCAAACAAGAAAACAGAAAAGGGTAATAATTAAGCTACCTGGTAGCTTAGTTAAAGGCTAGGTTTTAACTACTTTAGTTAAGTATGCCTTATTTTTTACTAATTTTTTATATGTTTAGTTATTTTTTTTACTTATATATTATTAACTTATTTTTATTTATTATAGTTTTTAGCTTTTTTTTACGTTAAAGTTACTTACCTTATATAGAATACCCTTAAAATAACCTATTTAACCATTGTTTTAAATCTTAGTAAGATACCTTAGGGGTAGGTTTTTATAGTATAATAGTATTTATAGCATTTTTTGTTTTAATAATTAAATATAACGCAAAAGTATATAAATTTATCTACGAGAATATAAAAGCAAGTAATAACTGTTCTACTAATTTAACATATTTTTTTTATAAAACTAGAACTACTTAGTAAAAAGTACTGCTATTTAAAATGCCTAAATGTTTTATTATGTAGTAGAAAAAACATAGAGTAGGTTTACTAGTTTATAAGTGCCTTATATTATTATTTATGTAAATATAGCCGGCGTTAAAAAAAAATAAAAGAACTTATAAATATATTTTATTTAGGTAAGTTGGATTAAAGGCCTAGCTTTTTATTTAAATAAGCATTTAGTAGCAAAGTATAACTTTATGCTTTTTAAGGCCTACTTAGACTACCTATATATATATTATAGCGTATTAAATCTAATGCTTTAGAATATATATATTTGCTATTTAAATAAATGTAGTATATTTTAAAAAGGGATAAAACAAGCTGCTTATTTTTTTAAAATAGGCAATAAAGATTTAGCACTATTTTATCTTTATAGAAGTAACTATTTTTTGCAATATAGGCTATACTAGCAAACTTTAACTACATACTATATAAATAAACTATTATACTATTATTGTTACTGCTGGTTTTAAATGCATTTTTTATAAGTATAATTATATTACCTCTAGTAATAATTTATAAAACTATATTATAAAAATCGATTTTAAAGTAAACGTTAGAGAGCTTATTATTTATATATAGTATAAAAAGAATATTTTTATACTTATATGCTTAGAACTTAGTAAGGTTTTTGCTTTATAAGATAAATTTTTTTATATTTAGACTTATTAATACTAAGGCAAAAACTTTAATAGCAGATTTTATAACGTTTAATATGCTGCTAAAGTTGCGGCGTTATAGCATATACTTAGCAAACTTTATATTAGAGATTTTCTATATGCTTAGTTGCTTTAGTATCAAGATTTTAGTTAAACTAAGGTTTTATATTAAACTTATTTTAATATTATAAGAATTATTAATAAGTATATATAACTTAGTTGCAAATATAGCAGTAATAACTGTTATAGTTTAAGTATTTTAAAACTTAAGAATTTTTTTATAAACTATTAAAGAAACCGGTCTTGTTTTTGCAAATCTAAATATATTATTAGGTATATATAACGGTATATTTTTAAAAAAATATATATAAAAGTTTAATTTAAAAATTATACCTACTTAGCTCTAATTTTCTATTAAGTAACTTATTATAAAAACTAACCTAAGCGGCAAGTTTTTAGCATATGTTTTATAAAACTGTTAAAGATTAAACTTAAAGAGTGCTAATAAACCGGCAAATAATACTGCTATAGTCTGGTTTTTTAAGTTGTTAATATTTGTAAGCACTTTTGCTTTATATAACTTTTTAACTAGTTTACTATAGTATAAAAGTATTAAAAGAAGCCTTTTGCAGTTAAACTTATATAATCTATAGTTCTAGCTAAAAAGGTAGGTATATATAAACCTAATAAAATTAAAAGCTATATTAGTATATTAGTATATTTATATTTAATATTACAACATAATTAGAAATTAAATAGCTATAGCATTAGCTATTTAATTTTTAACGGCAAATCTTTTATATAAAATAATGTACTATTAGTAAGCATATAATATATAAACAATTTAACTGTTGGAAAATAATAGTATGCTATAGCTAAAGATAAGTTTTTAAGTAATACCTTATAGTTAGCAAGATATATACTTTTAATTACCGGCGGAAGGCTTTTTTTTTTATAGAATTGTTCTAGGTAGCTATATTTAATTTGCGCTTTAGAAATTGGCGTATTACTAGGCTTGTAAAAGTATAATAGCATGTTAAACCTATACTATCGGATTATATTGCAGAGGTTTGCTCTGCTATAGTTGTCGAATTTGTCTAAATAGTTTATAGTTATACTATTAAATAAGATTAAGATATATAGGTCTGTTTCTTCTGCTATAACTTTGCTAGTTTTTAGCTTAAGTATAAATAAGACCGAGATTTTAAGATTTATAACTTTAAAAGGATAAGTTGTAAAAAGATGGCAAATTAGGTTAAAAAACTAAATAGTTGGTATAGCTATAGTAAACTGTAGTTTCTGCAGAAAAAAATATAAAAAAGAAAAAGTTATAAGTATATAAATGCTAATGCATATTTTATTATAGCTATTTAGTTTTTTACTTATCTTATACCTATAATTAGTTTATAAGAAGGCTTACTAATGCTTACTCTATATAAATATCTAAATAAATAAAGTAAATATATAAATATAATAAAATTAATATATCTTTTAAACGTAGTATTATATTTAATAAGGCGGCTATACCTTATTAGGGTTAAAAAGCATTAGAAAGCAATAATTAATTTTAGTATTATTAATTAATCCAATAGTAGTATAATAAAATCTAGTATAAATAAAATACTAGTACTTCTAATAATATAGAACTATTAGTAGTAATTAGTTAAACCTTACTAGCTAGAACATTTGTATAAGAGCTAAAGAAACAGCATGTTTCTCTTTTATAAGTCGCTTAAGCAAGAAATCTAATTAACTATAACAAACTTTAAAAACAAAGTAATTAATTTGCAAAAACTAGTAGAAGCTATTTAAATAAAAATAAAACTATAATATAAAATGCTAACTAGTATAGCTATATAAATAAAGAATAACTTAAAACCTAATATATAATCCTGTTACTAACTATTTAGTATTTAGAAATATTAAGCATAAGCTTTACCGTGCGCTTTTTTTTTGCTAAAAGGCCTTAAGACCTAGGTTTACTATTAGGGCACTTGTTGCTTCCAGGTTTTATTTTATAGCTTATAGACTTTTTATTAGCTTTATATTCTTTATTTTTTTTAACATCTTTATTATTAATAGCATTATTTTTTGCTAGTTTATAGTATACCGAATATTAAGAAAGCTATATGCAAGATTTAAGTATTTTCTTTGTTATATAAAAGGTTAGGCCTATTAGTGCCTATGTAAACTTAGTTTAATTAAGCGTAAAAATTAGAAAAAAACCTACTATATAGTTAACTAATGCTATGTTTTTATAATTAAATTGCCTTAAAGTTTATATAAGTATAACAAGGTTAAATATATTGCTAGTACTATTTAATATTGGTAAATTTTCTACTAATAGCAGCATATAATCTTAAAAAGTCTTTATTTAAAGAAGGGCTAGTGCGTACGCTTTATTATTAGCCAGCGGTTTAGCGCTATTTGTAGTTTTAGCTACGTTAAGTCCGTTAATACCTAGAACATTAGGTATTTCTATATTATGTTATTCTAGTGCTAGTATATAAGCTTTAAAAGTGCCAGTTAAGAGAAGGTCTAGTATAGGCGCCTTATTATTAGCTATATTAGCGCCGTTTTCTACTTTAGCTATATTAGGTTTATTTTTATTGCAAAAAGGTTTTAAAGTATATACCTTTATAAAGCTTCTATAAAACTTAAATTTCTTAATCTTATTTTTTTAGGTAATTTATACGGCAAGCTACCTAAGCATATAATTGTTCTAGCCTACTTATTATAATATCTAACAGAAGCTATAAATATTATACAAACTTTTTATTTTAATAATGTTTTTGCTAGCGTTAACAAAATATATTTTTAATATAAGCTTAAATAATTTAATATTTAATAACTAATTAGTATTATTAGCTTTTTCTACCTTTTTTACTATTGTTATATATATAATTTTATTAAGTGCTAAACTAGTACTTAAAATAGCAGAATGCTTATAAAAACTAAATAGGATATAAAACCTTATTTAAAAATATAGATTAATATTTAGGCCTAATATATCTTAGAAATATTATACAAATTGTAATTATTTTTGTATCTGAGTATACCTACCGTTAAATAACATAAACAGTATTTATAATCTATAGCTAATGTTGTAGTTATTGGCTATATTAGCTATAGAGAGTACTATTCATTAGATTTTAAAACTACATATAAACCTTTAAATACTAAGCAAAGTTATAAAAAGCGTCGGCAAACTAAGCGGAACACTTAATAAATACTTAATATAATATGGCAATTTATTTTCTAATGCTATTTTTTATACTTATATAATATTAACTACTATAACTTTAGCAGTTGTAGCTTCTTAGGCAAAGTTGTTAATAATAGCAATTTTTTTATTTTTAAAATGTTCTAGCATAAGGTTATATACTATAATACCAGCAAGTATAAAGAAATATGCTACAGTTTTATTATAACAAGGGAAATTAACAAGTAATTACTAAAAAAAGTTAAAATCTAAATAGCTAATTATACAGCTATCTAGTTTTTAATATAGTATAGTAGGAATATATTATTAAAAAACTAAATAGCTATATAAATTAGCTATTTAGTTTTTAATAAAGCATAGTATAAATGAAATATACTATTAAATTAATTTAGACTAGGTTACTATTACGTAGTGTTTTATTATCTGCTTTTTTAAACTATTATTAAATATTATATATATAAGTTTGTTTATTATTAGTGCTAGTTTAGTTATAAATTGGATATACCTTTTATAACTTATTAGTAATAAGATTTTTTTGTTTTTGCAAAAGCTGTTAAACCAAAAAGAAGCGCCAAAGTCTAAGCTTTTATAAGGTAAAACCTTTTTAGTTATTATTTCGCAAAAACTTTGTTAACAGTTAATAATAGTAGCATTATAAAACTAATGGGCTAAAAAGGTAATTAACTTAAAGTTAATAAATACTGCTAAAATAGCTTTAGCAACTTTAGGCTCTATTTTAATTAAGTTATCGACTAAAGAGTTAAAGGTAAAAGATTTTGCAAATAAATCAAAGGTCGTTTTATTAAAAAGCGCAAATAAAGTTATTACCTACTATATAAAAATAGATTCTATTATTATGTTATTAATTCTGCTAAATTGTTATACTAACTATAATATATTGCTATATTTATTAGCTTTAGTGTTTAGGCCTTTATTGCTTATGTAGCTATAATAACAACTATATAGCGTTAATAATAAGTAGGTAGTATTAGAGTTAGTAAGTAGTAAGAGGTAAGTATAGCATAGATTTGCATATAGTATAAAGTATAAGTTAAATAACTTAAAAATAAGCTTTATAGCGCTAATAAACTTTATATTAAAGTTTAAGCTATTGTTTAGTAATATATGCGCTTTTGTGTAGTTTATTATACTAATTCCTAGTAATTAGCTAATACTTATAAATATACGAGCCAGTAGTAGACAAGGATTTTAGACGTTTTATATAACTTTGTAGGCTTTAACGGCTATATTAGTTATTTGAAACCTCAGTGTCTATTTATATATATTAGTTAAAGTAGCAAGTGCAAACTTAAAGCCGTACTTATATATACTACTTAATCTACGGTTATAAATATTTAGTTAATAAAGTATAAGCGCTTTATTTTAATTTTTAAGTAAGTAGCCTAATATAAAAACTATGTCTAGCTTAGGGTTATTAGCAGGCGTTTTGTAAAACTAAGCTAGATTAAAATCTATAAATATTAATAAACTAGCTATTATAATAACTAGTGACTTATTTAATAAGTTGTTAGTAGCTATAAGTACCTCTTTTTTGTGTATTTCTGCAACTAGCTTATTGTTTAATTAAATAAAGGAGAGTATGGCAAATAAAGTCTTTGCTTAAAAGCCTGTAAGTAGTGCTAGCCTATCTATGCTTTCTTATAATTTCTAGAAATACTTATATATAGACCTAAAATAGGTAAAAGCTATAAGTATGTTAAAGTGCAAAATATAGTATAAAGGCGGGTTAATATACCTTTTATAAATATATAGCATTTAAGCGATACTGCTATTAAAAAGTAAAAATAGGCAGCTACTTATTATAAGTTATGTCTAGTTATTAAATAATCTATATTATAAACACTATTAATTAGTATTATTTTCTTTTCTTTATTAGTAAGTTTGTTTAGTATAATATATTTAGCTAGCGCTTTTTAAAGAGGCATATTACTAGGTTTATAAAACTATAGTAGGGTATTAAACCTGCCTTTTTAAATTATTTTACATAGGTCTACTTTTCTATAGTTATTATTTTTATTAGAATATTTTTTAAGTTTACTTACTGCTTTATTTGCAGCTTTACTAAAACTAAAGGATAGGTTGCTTTTGCCTAGTTTTTTTGCTATATTTGTTATATTAGAATTTTACTATTAAAATAACTAAGAAATGTTAACAAATAAGGGTTAAAAACTAAATAGCTAGAACAAATAGCTGTTTTTATAAAAAGGTTATAGCAAAAATAAAGTAGTTAGCTAAAAAAACTTTACAAAGTTTATATTATAGCTATTTAGTTTTTTAACTACTTTTAACTTGCCTAATAGGCTAGGCTTATATAAACAGTTTGTTACTATATAAGTATTAGTATAGAAAAGGCATATACTTAATTTTATAGCTATTTAGTTTTTTAACTATTTTATAATAAGTTAACATAAAGTTTTTTTATTTAATAAATAAGTAAAAAAGTATATTATATAGGCTACTTTATATATGTTTTTGCAAAGAACTACTAAATAGGTGCTAAAAGAACAGGCAGCCTTATAATTGCTAATAATATTACTATATTGTTAAAATATCTTAGAAAAGCAAAATATATAATTATAAAGTTCCGTGCTTAAAACTTATAAGTTATTAGTATTTAAACTAAGCTATAAAGTAAGCTAAAATTGCATTATATTATTATAAAAGCAAGTTGTTCCGTTTTTATGTCCTTTTATAGACTTTTTACTGCCTTATTTAGCGTCTATGTCTTATTTGCTGTATTGCTTTCTTTTTTTGCCGGTTTGTTTGCCTTTTTTATTTTTTTTTTTATCTGCTTTAGCTTTAGCTTGTTTTAACTTCTGCTTTTAAGTTGCTGCTTTTTGTTCTGCTTAGGCTATTCTATCGGCTATTTTTTTCTTTTTTTGAGCTGCACTTTTAGCCTCTTTTGCGGCTTTTTTTGCGACTCTTTCTGCGGCCTTTTTTGCTCTTTTAATCTTACTAGCTTTTGAAGCATTAACCTTTATAGCTTTTGCTATAGCTTTTTTAATCAAAAAAAATATTCTATTTTTTATATTAGTTTAGGTTAACCCAAAGTCCTAATTTGTAGTATTTATAAAAAGAACTAGTTTAGCAAAAGTAATTGGTATAACAAAATCCTTTTTTGCACTAGAATTAACTAATTAAGAAGTATAAGCAACAAAATTTATAAGCTAGCAACCCTTAAATAATTAATAGTTTTTAAGCTTTTGTAAAACTAGCTAAGCAATAGCAGATATTATATATAATACCTGCTTAATATAAAGCTTTAATATAAAAAAATAAGTAAAATCTAGAATATCTATTAGATATTTGCTATATAATTAGTTATAAAGCTGCCAAATAATCTTATATATTACTAAGATACCAATATTGCCTTAGATACCGTTAGAAAAGTCGCTTTTTGTTACAAGTTGTTTAGCATATTTCTTTTATATAATAGCTTTATATAACTTATATGTTATAAAAAGTATAATAATAATAGTTTATTTAACAAATCGTTTTTAGTTAATTTAGACAAGGCGGCTAAAAAGCTAATTTAAATAGTTTATATTTTATAGCAAAATAAAAACAAACCTGCAATAACAACTACTATAAAAGTTAATGCTAGTACTTATTATCTATATACTATAAATTAAGATTTTAATATTAGTAGTAGGATTATTAAAAGTTTAAACAATATTAGCGCACTTTTTTTAACTATAATATAACGCTAATATATTTACTTTAAAATCTAGCAGCTTAAGTAAAATAAGTAGTTTTTTGCAGCTTATAATTAGTAATACTCTAAGGCCTTTTATATATATATATTCTATAATAAAAGTAAAAGAAACGACTTAAGAGTCGGTAAAATTTACTGCTATAACTAAGGCAAATCTATTATAATAACAGCCTGATTAAGTAGACCTATTTTATTTTAAAAACCTTAAATATAGTTTTAAATTTCTAAAATTAAATATATAAGTAGCTGATTTTGCGCTATAAAGTATTAGTACTATTTAATTCGATTAGTAGGCACGGCTACTTTAGCATCTTTTTTAGTTTGGTAGAATATATAGCTAGTGCTACCGTTAGCAGTATTATAAATTAATTGCCAGACTTTCTTAATACCTATAGCTATAACTAGCTCTATAGTTATTTTTTCTAGTTTATCTCATTTTACTTGCTTTTTTTTAGCTAGCTAGTCTTAAAAGTTTGATATAAAAGGCTTAAAAATTAATTAAGTCTTAATCTTTTTAAACGCTGCTTTATTCTTACTCTTTTTGCTAAAATGTAATATTTTAATATTATTAAAGTTTATAGTAAAGATGTTAAGTTTGCACTAAATACTAAGGTTTAGCGTTAACTTTTTAGTTGTTTTATTTTTATATATAATATAGCTTTGCTTTTTTGTTTTTTTTAGCTTATCTTTAGAAAAAACGGCGTATAGTTCTTTATACTATCTGTAAAACCATTTGTTATAAGCTTTTATTCCTTTATTGTTTAACTTTATATAAACAGTTATAAACTTAGCTTTTAAGATATTATTACTAGGTAAGATTAATTTGCCGCTAAAATCTAGTATACTTATGCTTATATTTCTACATAAAAAAACCTGCTTATAAATTGTACTAATTATTATATAACAGAGGTTATATCTTTAACTATACTTACATATAGTAAGCCTAAACAATAAGGAAGAAAAAGTTTACTAGCAATAACTATTATTTTTGTAAGCTAAGGTTAGCTTTTTTTTTTTTTTTGTAGCATTTTTAGATAGGACAAGAAATAGTAGTATAAAAACTTTAGCCTTACAGAATATACCTTTAAAATCTATATATACATTAGCACCTAGCGGATTATAAAGATTAAATCTAATATTATAACATTTAAGCAGGTTAAAACGCTTAAAAAGTTTACTAATATTAAATATATTAAGAAATCTAAGGTATAAATAGCTTAGCATATTGTATAAATAGTTTATAAGAGAGGTTATAAACAATAAAAGCAGGTATTATCGCTTAATAAACGCTATTATTTAATATATTATATATATTATGTTTTTGTATAAGTAGGCCTTATTAACAACTAGAACTTTAAAGTTAAACTAATTTAGTATATAAATAAGCTTAACAGCTTTAAGAGGTTTTTTTAGCTTTTTAATACCTTTTTTTATAGTTATAACCTTTTTAAAGGTAGATATATTAAGTTATATGTTATACTTATCTAAAATTTCTAGTTTATTACACTTTTTCTTAGTTAGATTTTTAACTAACTTTTTTATCTTGGTAATATAGCAGGTAGTAAAAGTACTAGTTAACGTTATAATAACTATTTAACTAATCTATATAAGTTAGTTCTAATAGTCTAAGTAGGCGGTAAAATTTAGATAGCTATACTAACAGCTATTTAGTTTTTTAAAGTTAACTTATTTTAAAATCTATTAGGTTTAGATTTTTTATAAATTTTTTAAACCTATTCTTGCTTAAAATATAAGATTTTTTAGTATAGTTCTGCTTACTTTTGCTATTACTAAAGGCAAAATAGACTTAAAGCTTTTTTTAAAAAAACTTAGTTAGATATTTAAAGGTCTAAAGTGTAACTGGTGCTACAGTAATAACTAAGCTTAAATAGTAGGTAATTGCTGCAGCTTCTGCTTTAAGCGCCATTTTTTTTAAATAGTAGTATAATATACCGTTAAATATAATAGTTTTGCTAGTACTGCACTCGTTAGCTAGATAAACAAATTATAGAAAGCTTAAAAGCTTTAAAAAGCAATTATAAATATTTAGATATTAAAAAAATTAGTAGTAAACTAAGAAAATAAATAGCCAAAATTAACAGCTATTTAGTTTTTAGGTCGTATTTAGAAAAAAAAATTACTTACCAATAATTTAATAAGGTCAATATATAGTAGCTAAGAAATCTAAAATAGTAGCATTTTTCTAATCAAGGTATAAATATTTGGCAGCTTTTCTAACACTTGTTCTATTACTACTAGAACTGCCTATAGCTATTTAGTTTGTTATAACATAATCTTGTTTTTTAAATTTTGCTTTTTTATTTGCTATTTTTAGAAAAACGTTATTATTGTTTAATTATATGTTTTTATTATTGGCAATTAAAGTGCTAAATTTGGTATTATTATTTATTAGATCTTTAAAAATAATACAATTATTTGCGTTAATAATGGCATTTACTGCAGTCTTTTTGCCTAGTAGGTATTAGAGGGGCTTTAAGTTTTTAACTATAATATTGCTAACATAGTCTGCTATTTATTTATATAAATATTCTATATTGCTTTAGCTTAAGTAAGATAAAATTATACTAAAACCTTAGTTTATTACAATAGATACAATCTATTTATTAATTAAGGAAATATAATAGTTAATTTTTTTCTGCTTTTAAAAGCTATAGGCCGCGTTTAATTCTTGTTTAACTGCTACTGCCTGCTTTTCTAAGTAGTTAATCTATACTTTTTGCAAAATCTTATATTTTTATAAGTTTGTAGCAACTTGTAAAATTAGAAGTATATTACTACTTATTGTATTATTTTCTGCTTATAGTACCTAAAGGTTAAGCTAGCATAAATTGTTTACTATATTATTAGATATAATAATTATAGGTAGCGGTAGGGCTAGTTTGCGGCCTTATTTTATATAGTTTTTCTTTAACAAGCTATATTGTTAATAGAAATAGAAACTAGCAAACGCAATAGCCTAGTGCTAGTTCTTGTACGTAAAGCTAAAAAGTTTTACATAAGTTTTGTTTTTCTAAATATAGAAATGTTTAGAAAAAGTGGTTAAGAGTATATATGCTACTGTTACTATTGCAAATCCAATTGTAAGAATTAGGTAAATATTATTTATAGGTTTTATATTTAGCTGGTCTTTAGGTATCTTTTTATTAAGAAATTATATAATAGCTGCCTAAGTTAAATTAGTTTTTAATTTATTATAAATCTTATATACCGTATCTATTAGCGTGGTTATATTTAGTATTTTATTGTTTACTGCTATAACTTAGTAGTTATAATAAAGCTTTAGAATTTTAAAGGCTAAAATAAAGTTAGTAACTAGATATAACGGAGTTAAATATATAATATATAGTAGAATTAAAGACTATAACTAAAAGGTATAGCTTTACTATGCATATTAATAAAGAAATAAAGGTTATTAATAGTTTTAAAATATAAATATAATATAAAAAACCTAGCTACTTAATTATATATAATTGCTTTAGTTGCTTTAAAATCAAACATTTAAAATAGTTAAAGGGCGTTTAAATTTTATATAATTGTTTCTTTTTTAATAGGTATTTCTGTTAGCATATATACCTTAGATACTTTGGCTTCTGCTTCTAGTGGATACTAATCTGGCTATATATAGCGTAAATATTCCTTAAGAATTTTACATATATTGCAGCCTTTAGAAAAGTTTTTTCCTTTATTAGGAATATAAGGTTTTATAGTTATATTTGGCATCTAAAGTGTATATATATATATTACCTTTTTAAAAGTAGATATAGAAAGTATAACGTACTTAATAAGGCGTACGGAGTAAATATAGTATTTAGAATCTAAATAGCTAGTAAGTCAATTTTTCGTAGGTAGCTATATAGAGGCAAAAAAAGGTTATAAAAAAGATAAAGGATTAATATAAAAGCTATATCTTAAAAAAGGTATATTAGCTATTTAGTTTTTTAATTAGGTTTAAATATATTTATTGTAATATAAAATATAGACTATATAAAATTATATATAGCTATTTAGTTTTTTAGTATAAATTGTTTATATTTTATCATTTATTATATAAAAAAGATATTTTGCTATATTATATATCGTTATTTATAAATTCGCTTTCACTATTGCTTGGCTTAGTAGACGTAGTTTTAGTAGTACTACTGCTGCTACTTTTTTTTTCCTAATTTAAACATTTGTTGTTACTTATAGCATGTACTACTAGTGCTTCCTACTCCGTTAGTTTAATTTTATAACCTTGTTGCCGTAATATAATAGCATTATAGTAAGGCTAAATCTTTTTAAAGTTAAGGTTAAAGTTTTTGCAAAGCTGTAAAAGCAAGAGTTTTACGGCTTAATTAAGGTTTAAAGATTAGGCAAATACTTTAACAGTAAGAATTAGCATATAATTAACTACTAAAAGTACTTTTAATGTCTTTTCTTACAAATTAGCTAGAAAAAAGCAATTAAAAAAGTTATTATTTGGTTAGGCAAACATAAAAAAATAACTGTTATTAAGAGGTATAATATACCTAAAGGCAGAAAAAAGGGCTTAGATTCCGGCGAGTACTTAGTGCCAGCTAAATTAAAGTAGGCGGTTAAATAGAAAATGCTAACTGTAGTTATAATGTTGCTGTAGTAATAGACTTATAATATGTAGCTTTAGCTAGCAATAGGTAAAGTTATTTTATATTAGCTTTAGCTTATAACTAAGCAATATAAGCAATATACTTTTGGTAACATAAAAGCGTTTACTTATAGTAAAATAGTAGTATAAGATAGCAAAAAGGTTAAATTAAAGAAGTTAATAGCAATTAAACTATATTATTAAAAACTTAGTTTTTTTAAAATTAAAAGTAACAAAAATATAGGTGCTAGCAAAAGTATTGCAAAATATATGCTATATATTTACCTTATAGTATATCTTAATAGTATTAATTGCTTATACTTTTTATGCTGTATTTATTTTATAGTAAAGTTATACAAATTGTTTAAAGGTTTATACTAAGGTATTATTTATACTATTTAGTATGCCTGCAATATAATTATACTAACTGTAGAAACTGTTGGAGTTTTAATTACTAGCGCTACACTATTTACAAACTTTAGCTAGCGTTAGAAAAAGGATTCTATTATTAAAAAGCAGTTACTTTTTGTTTATAAGCTTAGCAACTTTAACTTTGCTTAATGCTTCTAGTATATATATATATATGCAGTATATATTAGCAACTAATAAAATATAGAAGTAGCTTTTAAATATTTTATAATATAAGCTAATAAAGCGTTTAAGTTAATTTATAGTAGCAAGTAGCAGTTCTAGCTTATTAAAATAGCTAAAATAAGCATTTAGAAATTTATAGTTATAAATATAAACTATAGCTTGTAAGTATACTTAGAATAAGGATATATATATTTGTTTAGCTCTGTTAAAGTTGCCTGCTTTTTTTAGTAATGCAATTTCGGTTGTATGCTCTATAAACGTGGCTATAAGGTAGGCAATTAGCTTAAAAAAAAAGCGGTAATGCTTACGCCTGCAGCTTTATGCTATATTTGCTTAATTATTTTTTAAGTATACGCTTAGTAGAATAGTTAGCTTAGCGTAAGTATTACTACTAAAACAGGGTATATGCTATTTTATAGCTTTATTAAGTAGCTAGACTATGCTGTATTTGTTATAAATTAATTTAATATTAAAATTATGCCTAACTAATAAGTATACCTTATTATACTAGCGCCTTTTTTACTTTTATATCTAGATCCAACTATGCTTACAAAAGTTAGAGCCTATATATATTTGCTATAACAGACTATAAAATAGCTTTATAATATCGTAATATTTAATGTACCTATAGGTATTAAACTGCTACTATAGAATAGTTAGGTTAGCTATAGCAAATATAGCAAGTTTTTTAATAAGCTTAATAAAACATATTATAAAAAGTAAAATAAAGCAGTTAAAATTATTAGTATATATAAAAAAGAATAGATTATAGGCGCTATTAGGGTTAGAAGGCAGAAAAAGCTAGAGCAAAAAGCTATAAGATAGTATAAAAATATTTATAGTATATAGGTAAAACTATAGTATATAATACTTATGCCGCATGCTAAATAAAGATAGGCAAACAGTAGAATTTAGAAGGTATAGCCTAAATATGCTTTGCAGCTGTATTTTTATACGCTAAAAAATAGTAAGAAGGTATAAATAGTTAGTAATTAGGCTATACTAGCTTGTCTAAAAAAAGTTATTAGAACTAAAGCTTAAAAGTTTAAACTATAGCTAGTAAAAGGGCTAATAGGTATAATTAGGCGTTATAATATACTGCTTATATAAGTTATATATTTTTATTTGCTTAATAAGGTATATAACCGCTTTATTGCTAGATATTTTAATTAGTTTAATAAACTTAGTGTTATAAAAAAGGTATTACAACTAGTAATACAATATAAACCTAGTAAATAGTGTTTCTAGTTGGCAGTATATATAGTTTAGGTACTAAGGCTTATAAAGTATAGTAAGCAACGGCGTACTATTATTATTAGAAAGCAAAGTAGTATTGCAAAAGATATTATAAAAGCTAAAATTAACTTATAATATATTAAGGTTAAAATAGGTAGGGTTTATATTAGCTATATAGTAGGAATAAAACTTTTATAATGCGCTTTCTAAGGTAGCGCTAACAGTTTATGCCTTAGTATTATGTTTTTATATAATAAGGATAAAACTAATAAAATAACTTAATATATGCTAGTTATAGTATACTTTTAGTTTGGTTTAAAAACTAGCAGTTTTACTATATTTAATTAAATACTTAAGTTAAGCATATGGCGGCTAGGTAGTACCTTTTTTACAAATAAGAAATCAAATGCTAGCTTTAGCTTTTGCTTAAGCAAAAAAAAGTAGGTATTATTAGTAAGTAGTTATAAGGCAGCTAAGCTAAAAAGCAAGTAGGAGGCACTTATTAATAAATAGCTGTTAACATTTAAACAAAAGGTAAGCAGGTTAGTTAAAATAAAGCTTTAATGTATTAAGAAATAGTATATAGATAGTATTTAAGTAAGTAGTATTAAAACTACTAAGTTATATATTAAGTATGCAATAGATTATAACCTTTCCTATTATATAATATAGGTTTTATAACAAGGTGCTAGCATATAACAGCAGGTATATTAGGTAAAATAAGTAGCAAAAAAATATGCGCAAGGATTATAAGCATATAATATAGCTATTAATATTATATATATAATTAATTAATAGCTATATTTATAAGTCCTTTAATTAGTTTTTGCTAAATTAAAAAAAAAGCTTAAGCTTCTTATAGTTAGAAAAAGTAGTATAATATAGCGCCTTAGGTTTACTAAGCTTTATTTTTAATATGCTTATCTTTATAATATTACTTTTAAGGGTAATAAAATAGGTGTTAGAATTAGTAAAATAAACTATTTATATAAACATATCTAATAGTATAACTTTTTCTTAATATATATTTTTATCTAAAAGTAGTATAAAAAATTAGATATTATAACATAGTTAATATAACAAGTAGTATTTATAATATAAAAGGTAGCAAGTTAAAGCTATAATATTTTTTGCATAAGTAATTAAAAAACTAAATAGCTAAAAATAAGAGCTACTAATTTAAGCTATCTAATTTCTTAGTTAGCCTTTAAAAAAGTTCTGCTATAGTATTTAGCTTTAGGTATAAAAATATATTAAAAAAAAAATAACTTACTATATAAATATATTAAGTTAAAGATATACTATAGCTAGGTTTATACTTTTAGTACTTTAGCTTAAAAAAAAGTCGGAAATATTTATTGTATTTATAAATAGCTAAGTAAAAGTACTAAAAAAAGTTTATAAAGCTGGTTATTTAAAGATATAAAAAGTAGAAAAAAAGAAGAAGGTATAGCAAATTAAACGCAAAAGCTACGCTATCAAAGTAGCAAAAATAGATTATTTAAAGGTAAAAAAGGTTTATTATCTATAGATTTTAGGTTAAATTTTTTATTAAACTTGCTGCTAGACTTGCTATACTTTAGATTAAAATTAAAGTTAAAATTGCTATCTAATTTTTTACTTTTGCTGCTTTTGCTACTTTAGTAATACTTTTTGTTTTTTTTATTTTTAATATCGAAAATTACGATATCTTTTTTGTTTTTCTTGTTTTTTTTATTTTTAATAGCCTTTTTATTTACTTTATTTTTAATAGCTTTTTTATCTTTTTTGTTTTTAATAGCTTTTTTGTTCTCTTTGTTTTCGATAGCTTTTTTATTTCTTATAGCTTATTAATTTTTAAAATCAAAAATTGTAGCACTATTATATTTTTCTACATTTTTTTTGTTTTTAAGGTCTTTTTAATCTTTAATGCTCTAGTAATCTTTCCTATTTTTAAAGCGTTTATTATTAGTTATACTTACTTTAGGGCTACTTTTGTTATTTTCTATATTAGATGCGCTAGTAGCTTTCTATATAACATAAAATGGCATATTAAAAATAAAAAAGTTTAAGTTTGCAGTTAATACCTAGCAGTAAAACTAAAAAGTAGTACTATTATCAGAGTAAAGTATTAGCAGTTTAATATAAAGCAGCAAAAATAGGTTATTTATATTAGAATTAGTAAAAGTTTAGCTATAATAAACTACTAATAGCAAAAAGGTGCTAAAGGATAGGTTATATAAAGATGTGTCGGCAGAAGCATCAAAAAAAGTAGTAAGCGTATAGAAATTTAATAGTATAGCAGGAAGAAAATCTGGAAAAGTAGCTAAAGGTATAGCTAAAGTTTAAAAGTCTAAGAGTGTAGCGCTAAATAGGGCATTTATAGGTATAGTTGCAAAAAAGGCTTAAGAATAGGTAGGTATAATAAAAGTATAGCTAAACTAAAAAATAGGTCGCAATATAATCTATATTTAATTATTTTATTTAGCTTTTTAAATTATCTGCTTTTATAACTTATTATATTGCTGCTAGGCGCGCTTAGTATAAGTAAGCGGTAGTTTACCTAGTGCTAATTTTTAAGGCATAATTAAAAAATAAAATATAAAATAGAAATAAATATTATAAAATAAATAAAAAGCTATTATAGTAGCTATAAAAAACTAGTATATATATAGAAAGATATAGTATTAACTTTAGAACTTTACGCTTTAACCTTATAAATAACATTATAAAATAAATAAATATATAATATATTAAGCAAGTTAAATAAATTACCTATATTAAAATATAGTAAAATATAATAAGGAAAAGTAAGCTAAAGTATAAACTTTTAGTACTATATATTGCTTAAAGCTAGTACTATATATTGCTTAAAGCAATATTACAAAAAATAGATTTTTAAATATTGTTTCTACTAATAGAAATTAACTTGCTATCGTATGTATTAATAGTAACAGCTTTATAATTATATATATGTAATAAAATATAAATTAGATTAGAAAACGACTTATTTAGCATTTTTATACTAAAACTAGCATATATATTAACAATATATAGTATTATATCTGCTTAATATAAAGATAGTAAAGCTAGCTTTTAAAACATAAGCTAAACGAATATATATATAGTAAGATTTAGGCAGCTAAAATAAATTTAAACTTATATTTTAAAATATAAGTAACTTTAATATGCAAGCTTAGCAATTAGCAATTAGCTTATGCTTATATGTTCTTTTATATAAAAGTATAAATTTAATAAATAAAAGCATAATTTAAAGTTGCGCAAAATAAGTATACTAATATATGCTTATAGTAGTATATAATAGATCTATTTTAAAAAATATAAAGTATAAGAAAAAGAAACTAGAAAAGGTATCTATATACTATAAAAAAACAGAGTTTAAGAACACATTTTAATTAAGTTAATTTAGAGTAATAAAAAAAAATATAACTAGATACCTAAATATTATAGAAAAACAGGGTTCGAAAACACATTTTAATTAGGTTAGAAAAGGTAAGTAAGTAGTATATAGTACTAGTATAACTTATAACATAAATAATTTAACAAATATAGGGTGCATAAAATAATAATTAGTATTATATTTTTTCTTAATTTTTTCTATATTTTATAGTATAAGATGCACCTATATAGCCCCAATAATAAAAAAGTTAAATATATAGCAAAAAGTTGAAATTTTTTTTTTTACTATGTTAAAACTTATAAACAGCCCGTTAAACCCTAACCCAGAGGTAATACAGATATAATATTATATAATATAATATTATATTATATAATATTATATAATATAATATTATATTATATTATATTATATTAATAATATTATATTATATTAATTAAAATATAATATTATATTATATTAATTAAAATATAATATTAATAATATTATATTAATTAAAATATAATATTATATTAATTAAAATTATTAGCATTTAATGTTTTTATAGCTAAATATATTTAAGTTTTTTTTAAATAAATTAAATTATAGCTATATTATTATATATTATATTTAAGCTTTAACTTATTTATTATATTTAAAAAGACTTAAATATTATATTTTATTTTAGTAATATGTTTTTAGCTATTTTTTACTGATTTATTACTACTAATTCCTGATTTTATTATTAATTTTTAATTTTATTGCTAAGCTATTTATTTTAGATAAGTTAATATAAGTTTTACTTTTTGCTTTTTATTTTTACTATATTTATTATTTACTACTAAGTTTTTTAATAGCTATATTATTATATAAAGTTTTATAGCAGCTTTTAAGCTATTAATAAAGCTTTTATATATTTATTAGCTATACTTTTTTTGCTTAAATAAGCTTTAAAGCTATTTTTATTTTAAAGGTTAATTAAATTTATTTATATAATTTATAATAGTTTATTAATTTTATAAATATTTAGTTATTAGTTATATAAATAAATTAAACAATATATATTAAGTAAATATATATATTTAATAGCTATTAAATAGTTAATATTAATATTATTTATTTTTAAACGTTTTAAAAGCTATAAAATAGCCGCTTTAAATATTAAATTATATATAAGCATTATAATTAATTATTAGTATAAGTGTTTAAACTAGTTAAAATAGTTAGAGTAGTTAGTAAAAAAAATAAATAAGCCTTTTGCTATATAGGATTTTTAACTTCTTTATTTATTTTTGTATATATGTTTAGCCTAAGTATGCGCAGCTTTTGTTAAAGTTTTAGCATAACTTTTTTAGTAGCTTTAAACCTTGTAATAGCACCTTTTATAGGCAACGTAGACGCCTTAGCTTTAGCCTGCCATTTTTACTATTTTTGCTTTTTTTTTTTTTTTTTTTATAAACTATATTTAAATAACTATATTAATATTACCATTTATTTAGTATTATATTTATAGTATGCAAAAAAAGAGTATAAGGCTTTTTTTGCTTTATAAAATAAATTAAACTTAATATATACTATATTTACTAGCTTAAAATATATAGTATTAAACTTTTTAGTTATAAAAACAAGTTATATAAAAAATCTAAAAGTTAATTTATTTAATACTACTATTAATTTAGTAAAATATAATTACTTATAATAAATTAATATTAGTTTACTGTTTTATTATATTATTATTAGTTTAATAAATAGTATTTAAAATATAACTAATATTTAATAAATATTAAGTTTTATTATATTAATATTTTTAAAAAATAAGTTTATACGTTTTATAAAAATATATATATTTATAAAAATAAGTTTATTTTTTTTTGCAATTATATTTATATTGTTTAAATTATTTTAATTTAGGTTAAACTAACTAATATTAAATCTTTTAAACTTTTTTATACTACCTAAATAACTAAATATATTAGTATTATAATTTAAAGCTTTAAGTATTATACTTTAGTAATAATAATTATAAAAAAGCTTATAAAGTAAGTTATAAAATAGTTTTTATATCACGGTAACGCTATTTGTAATACTATATAATAAATTCTGGAAACATATATAAATTATATAGTGAGAAAAAAAAGAGTTTACGTTAAAAGAAATACTTTAAATAGTCTTTTTTTACTTTATTAAACTAGTTAACTAATTTAACCTATAAAGCTAAAAGCTGTAACTACTTTTTCAAATTTCTTATTATATATAAAATTAGCTAATATATAAAATTTAAAATAAAAGCAATTGTTTTAAAAGTTAAGCTTTATATTATAAAATTTAACATATTTATAGTAGGGCTTTAAAGTGCAAGCCTTTATAAAGTGCTTAAGCAAACTATATTTTTTATATTTTTTATACATGCAATATTATAGCCTTTTTTTAGTATAAATAAAGCTATAATTTAATTATCTAGTATTTAAATAGAAAAAACTTTAATATTAGCTTATTATATAGTTTTAACTATTTTAATTTTTTTAAGTTTAATAAAACTAAAATTTATAAAAGTAGTTTTATTATAGCTGCTTAAATTAGTATAAAAAGTATAATTAACCTATTTATAATTACTACTTAAACGAAGCAGTAATTAAATAAAGTTATTATAAATATTAGAAATATTTTTATAGTTATTAATTTTAGCTTATAATTTATTGCTAATTATAGTATAAAAGTTCTAAATTTATATAAAATTAAGCTAAGATTAAGTGCTAGCATTTTATTTTTTTTTTAATTTATTAAGAAGCTATAAATTAAGTTTTTATTTTTTATTTTATATAATTTTAACTTCTAAGTAGCTTATATAACTTTATTAAAATTATTATATATATAGCAAAAAGCGTTTATAATAAAGCTAAAGTTTTATTTATCTAATTTAATAGTAGCTAACTATAGTTATATAATCTATTATATTTTTTATTTAAAGCGGCTATATATATAAATAAATTTAGCTTATATAGTACTAATAGCTTTTCTATTTATAGCTAATTTATCTTTTAAAAAAAGTAGCTAAATGTTAAATTTAGTAGGTTTTATAAAAAAAGAAAAGTTAAAAATAATAAGCTTAAGTTTTTAAACTTTAAAAGCTTTAAAAATAGCAGAATAAGTAGCCTTAAAGTTTGCTAGTTCTTTTTTATAACTTTTTTTAACTTATTAAATCTGCTTTTTAAACTTATTAGTAAAAATTGTTTTGCTATTTTAAATAGCAGCAGTAATTAAGCTTTATATATATTATAAAAAGATTTTTAATATAGTAGTAAAAGAGATATAATAGGTATAATTTATATAAAAAAAATCTAAAGAAATACTAAAAAAGAAAAAAAAGAAAAAACAAAGAAAGGAAATTTTAAATATTTTAGTATATACTAAAAGAAATAATTTAAAAGAACTTTTAGCTTTAGTAATCTAGTAAAAAAAAGTTTAAAAACCTTATATAAAAAAGAAAAAGCTAGCCAACTTTATATATATAACAGCTTTTATTTTAACTATTTTAAATAATGCTAAAGAAAAAAAACTAAGAAAACTTCTAGTAATAGAAATTTTAGTATAAAAAAGTTTTAAAAGCTTTATATAAAAGAGAAAAAGCTAGCTAATTTTAAAAAAGTTACTACTTTTTAACCTAAAGTACGCTTTAAAAGTAGGTTTAATTTCAAAAAAGTTAGCATTATAATACTAAAAAATATTTATATATATAATTTTGCTTTAATTATATTATAGATTATTTTTCTTATTATTAAGAACTACTATAAAGTAATAAAAAGTAATTTTTGCTAAAAAGGCTAACTAACTTTATAAAAGCTATAGCTTTAACAAATAATAGTTTATATAATAACTAAGTACTAGCACTTAGCTAAAAAACTATATAATTATTATAGTAGCACTATTTATAATACTATATAACAAATTCTAAAAACGTATATAAATTATATAGTAAAAAAAAAAAGAGTTTACGCTAAAGAAAATACTTTAGATAGTTTTTTTCTATTTTATTAAACTAGCTAACTAATTTAACCTGTAAGGCTAAAAGCTATAACTTTATATAAATAATTGTTAAAATTAAAATTACTATTTAGATTTAATGCTTTTAATTCTTATTAAACTAAGTTAGTTAATTTAAAAAGTCTAAGCTTATTTAATTAGTAAGCAATTTATGCTATAGTTTATACTATAGCTACTTATACTTTAGCTTAGTTTAACTATTAATAAGATATTAAATGCTTAATAAAGCTATTTATATTAAAATTTGCTATTATTTATAAAAGTAACTTCTTTATAATAATATATACTGCTATATTAAATAATTAAACGCTAAAATAAACTGCTTAAAGATTTATTAAAAGTAGTTATACTAGTATATAAAGTATTAGCAGGTTTATTATACTAATAGTAAAAAAATTAGCCTAAAATAGTATATACTTTATAAAATTTAGTATTATTTAAAACAGTAAATTATTTGTTAAATAATAATCTTTTGCTTATTAATAATTTTAAAACTATATTAAGAAATATTTTAGTATAGCTAGATTAAATATAAACGCTATTGCTGTTAATATTAATATAATTGTTAAAACTTCTAGTTAAGTTAAAACCGTTAATACTTGTTATACTAGCAACTAAAAAAAAGATTATATTTTATTAAACCTATTTTAAAGTAACTTTTTTAAACAAAGTAAAATCCTTTTTAAAAAGCTTAAATATAATTAATTATTATAAAATAACTATTTTTATTATAATAATTAATATAATAATTATTTAAATAAGCAATCTTTTGCTAATATAAATAACTTATTTATTATAAAAGCATTTTAATTAAGTATGCTACTTATTTAGTTTATTTAACTTTTAATGCTTTTAATTTTATTTTTTATAATATTTTAATTCTTAAATATAATGTTAAAGTTCTTTTTGATTATTTTATTTTATTAATTCTAGTTTTATAATTAATACGCTATATAAGTAAAAGTTGCTATATTATTTAAAAACTTTAACAGCATTTTCAAAAAAAAAGGGTTTTTAAATAGAAATAGCATGCTTATTATTTAAAATTTTTAATTTTATTGCGCTATTATAGGCTAAAAAGTAGCAATAAAAGCTGTTTGCCTTATAGCTTATGCTTTATTAGCAGAAATAAATTTATTAAAAAAAATCTTATATGTTATAGTTTTAGTGTTAAATTTTTAATTAAAAATACTATTTTGTTAAACTTTTACTAAAAGCTTTTATTTATAGCGTACTAGCTTTTGTTTATAAAGTTAAACTATGCTAATTAATATAATAATAAAAATAATACTATATAAGCTTTATATAAGTATAATGCTTTTATATATATATAAAATGCTAAGTATATAATATATTTAAGTATAAATGCTAATTATACTTACATTATATATAAGGCTTATTATTTATTTGTTAGCTATTTTATAAAAAGTTTTTTAGATATAGTATATATAATTTATATATTAAGCAAATATTAATTTATATAAAATATAATTTTAAGATTAGAAATTATATATTGTAAAAAAAACTAATATAATTTAAATAAGTATAAGTATAAGCTAAAGTTTAAAGAAATATTAACAAATAATATTATAAATATTAACTAAGTTAAATATAGTAGTACTAAAAATAAATACAGCTATTTTAAGTATTAATTAAGCTATAATTTATCTAGTTTAATATAACTTAGCGCAAATTTATAGATTTAACGTAAAATTATTAATTAAAAGCGTTTTAGTATTATTTTTATAAGTAAACGTTAAAATAAATGCTTCGTTAAAAAAACCTATACTACTGCTTTAATAAGTTAATAATATTTAATACTTTTGTTTAAAAAAAACCTAGCATTAATATTAGTCGAAAATTAATAAAAGTATTACATATTTTTATTAAAAAAGCCTAGCGTATAATACTACCGCTAGAAAGAAAAACTAAAGATATAAAGTTTATAGGTTTTATTACACTATTTAGTAAGAAGTACTAAAAGTAGTACTATAATTAAGTTTAAATACGAAAATGTAGATTTTATAGAAAAAGCCTCGCGAAAAGCTCTTTTTATATATAAAAACTTAAGGTTTTTATATTTAATCTATAGTAAGCCTTTTATTTAAGGTTTCTTTATTTATCTATATTATATACTTTATTAATAATTTAACTTTATTAAGGTTAATAGCTTTTTATATATGCTATAATATTTACTATATACTAATAAAAAGTTTTTTTATTTATAAATTAAATAAAGTAAAAACCTAAGATTTTTACATTAAAAATAGGCTTTATAAGCTATTTTTATTTAATTTATATTTTTTTATAAACTTAATTACTAGTATTAATTATAATTTCTTAGTATATTATACTACTTTTAGTAATAAAAAATAAATTATAAAAATATATATATAAAAATACTTTTATATTAATAATAAAATAAAATAAACTATAAAAATTTATATTTAATTAGTTTTAATAAATATAGTATATAAGTATTATAAAAAGTTATAAAATAATAGCGCAAAAAAAAACTAAAAAGATATTAAAGCTAAAGCTAAAAATAAAACAATATATTTTTTAAATTATAAATATTAAATAAATAAACAGCTTTTTTAAAAAACTAGCCTAAAATATAAATTATAGTTTTTATTTATATTATAAACTAGATATTTACTTTTAAAAAACTAGAAGTATATAGTATAACTGGTTTTTTATTTTTTATAGCAAACTAGACATGCACCCTCCCTAGGAACCGGACGCGCACCCCTTGGGCGGCATAGCATGGGCTATATGGTGCTCCATGAAACCGGATGTGCTATGCAATTCTTTGAGTACTAATACTTAGGCGAATTTTTACGCTGTTAAACAAGACCTGCGAGACCTTGCTCGAAAGCTTTCCCATGACAGTCCAAGAACATTCAATCTCCTTTCCTACAAGGGTGCTATTGAGCAGACTGACATTACAATCGCCAGTATGCCAGCGCAAGTCACTTTCACCATAGTATTCCGCATTCCTCCTGAGCTCCAAAATCCTAAAAGCCTAAGAGATCAGCTTGTATCGGGAATTGAGAGAATAAATCTGTCTGTCAGGGTATTACTACTCCAGAGTGAGGATAGGTCGCAAGTAGGTCTCTTGTAGGTAGCATGTATAAGGTAGTATAGGGTCAGGGTACAATTTCATTGATTCTTGGGCTCCTCCCAAGAAGTTGGGAGAGCCCGACTCCTTATATAATAGTAGTACCTGATACAAAGACGCCGAGGGGTGTAGAAGCTAACCACCTGCGACCTTGTCCCCTGACACTGTCGGACAAATTCGACATCGCTCGGCAGATGGCCACATCCGTAAGTTACGTCCACGCTTTCGAGTTTGTACACAAGAATATTCGTCCAGAGGCCATGATCACATTCGCGGAGCCGCGGCTGTCTCATCCCCTGGCCCTCTTCCTCGTCGGTTTTGGCAGCTTCCGCAAGGTCGAGGGCAAGACATCCCGAATAGGAGACGACATATGGGAGAAGAATTTGTATCGTCACCCTTCTCGACAGGGTTTGAATCCAAACGACGAGTATGTGATGCAGCATGACATCTACAGTCTCGGCGTGTGTCTGCTGGAGCTGGGATTGGGCAAGTCGTTTGTCAACTATGGTGCGGAAGACGGGCGCCCTGTCCCATCGCCCCTCTTAGAGTTGCAGAGCAGCATTACGCGTCTGTCAGACTCGGATGCCTTGAAGAAGCATCTGATTCGCTTTACTTGCGACGAGCTGCCACGCTATATGGGACGACGCTACGCGGCGGTGGTCATGACGTGTTTGACCTGTCCTGATCGCGATAATGCCGATTTTGGCAACGAGCAAGAGTTTCTCGACAGGGACGGCATGTTAGTCGGTGTGCGATATATTGAGAAAGTACGTTGTGGTGTCTACTCAGTCTTATTTGGTGACTTCTAACAGTTTTAGGTACTTTCTCAGCTCCACGCGATATGTGTATGATAATGAAACGGTTTATTGCGCTCGAATCCGAAGTGGAATGATATAATAGTTGTCTAAAGATCCGGCGGGGCATTAGTGTTCCTTTTTCACGAATCAATAATAGTTCGCTAGACCACCACTGTACGGAAATCTATGAGGGGAACTTTTGGTTTCCGGTGGGCTCGTGTTCGGTAGCAAGGTACTTTGTAGATTATTAGGTGTTCGCTTGCGATAGCTTGATTGACGTTTAAGGGGGAACGTTGAATAGCCTAGCGTTTTCACGTCCGGCGTTCCTCTTGGGGAGAAGTCGGTCTGATACCAGGGGATAGATAGCTGTCTGCCTTGCGTATACCTTGTGTCTACCTTGTGCCTAGGTACCTCATGTTTCTACCTTGTGCTTCATATTATCCCTCGTGGTAGATTCCATGTCCATTGCAGTACTAGTCTGTCTCCCTTCCAACATGAATAACTCCACGTTACCACAATCCACAACCAGTACAGCAGGTAGTTGTAGGGTGTTCCAATATGAAGCTGTTGGTCTGGGCACTTATCTGAGGATGTTAGGGTCCAGATTGACAGCGGCGCACACACCATCCCAGACTCAGCCGCACTGAGCTGAATAGAGGTTGCCCAAGCTATTGGGACAAGCGAGGACGCGGACCGGGGTTGACTGGTGCCAAGAAACCGTTTCAGAATGAGCTTTCCTCAATCCGTGGTGACTGATCGAGTACATTTTTGGGCATCTAGGATGCTAGCCCACGAAGATAAAGCATAAATGCAAGCGAGTGACCCTAGCTTGTTCGCACCGGTTGAAACGAAGCTGACATGGAGACCGACTTAACTCTGACGATAACTCTTTTTCAGTTTCCCTCTACTCGATCATCATGGAACTCATAAGACGTGGCCGGAGAACAGAATCCTTTACGCGCTTGTCAAGATCGTCAGAAGTGGCTGTAGATATTCCTATGAATGCACCACCACCCTCTTTCCGACAATGGGTAAACCATGGTGCCCCGCCACCACTCACAGCAGCAGCCCAGAGGAAAGATGTATTCACGATACAAACGTACGAACATTTCCAGCACGTATGCAAGAGTACGTGGACGACGAATATGGATAATGGTATCAACGTCATCGTCTTCCTCGGGGACTGTCTCATCGACATCTCCGATCCGAAAACTGCGGATATCAGAGTAATCCTAACTCGCAATCACGAGCGCAACGTGGAGCTGCGAGGCTCCTTTGCAAACTACATGTCTCTTCCTCAAGCTGTGAACAAATGCCGTACCAAGTGTGAGACAGCATTTACCGTCTTGGAAAAGTCAATGAAGAATATTTCGTCCACAGCCAACGATCTCCACATGTCCTTAGGCCCTGTAAGTCGCAGGCTCACCCAAAAGCGCAACGCACACTCACTAACTTTGATTCAGCTCGGAAAGCTTGCCCAGTCCACCCAAAAGCATTCTTCAGACGCATCAATCAACAAGCAGTGGCATGCAAGGGAGGTATACAAGCTTATCGACGTACAACTAGAAGAGCGGCGGAGTATATTGGCCCAGTGGATTGACCTTGGCGAGCACGTTTCAAATCTTCACGAAGTGTTAACAGATCAACTTGGTTCGTATGACGCTTTTCAAGTACCCCTTTCACATTACTTTCTATTACTGACTCTTCGGTAGGGGCGTTCAATAACGAAGAACGCAGACTCGAGAGAGAGATCAAGGCAGGGCGAAACAAGGCAGAGTCCCTGGAAGAGAGAATTAAATCTCTCATGCTTGAGCAGTCAACGGTTCAGAATGACTTATCCAGCCAAAAGAACCTCAGGAGAGAGATCTTAGGGCAACGATCGCATTTGCAAAACGTCCAAGGAGATACAACAGAGGAATTGGAGAAAGAGAAAGCTAACTTGCGCAGAACTGAGTTAACCGAAGCCGACGAACAATCTAGATTCAAGGTCGCCGACCAAGAGGATAGAGACAGGCGCGACAATGCTAGTAGTGAGTAATCTTGTGTATGAAGGCGTTGAAGCTCCTTGTTGATCATCTAATTGCCAGTGTTCTCGAAACTTTTCGGGTCGAGCTACGCACAAGCAACAAATGAGCACAAGCAGCGAGCTCTCAAGCGAACTGCCCAGCACCAGAAGACCTTAGATCACCAACTCACCATGAAATCAAAGGTCCGTTCCCTTGAGCAGGAACTTGAAGCTAACCAGCGCAAGATACGACGAACCGACGACCCCGCCACGAGAGAGAGAGAGGTCGAATTGCGAAGGAGAATCGAGGAACTGTGCCGCGAAATTGAAGGGAGCGAAGCGAAGATTGAGAAAGAGCGAGAAAGGTTCGAAGAGGCGGAGAAGGTCCTCCTAAGTAACGAGCAGATGTTGGAATACGTGGTGAGTGCCAAACCACGACATCAAGCAATAACAATAACCCAGGCCCAAACTGATCAGTCAATAGATTCGATACAAAGGGCTCGTTCCGGATCTGTGTAGTCACCTCGCAAGTTTAGAGACCTACATTAAATTGGTGATGACATCGCTAGATGAATTCCTCAGCATCATCACGAAAGGGTTGGAAAGAACCGACAAGTTTTTGACTGGCATGGGATACAATGATGAAACCGGGGCCTTCGCCCAAATAGCTCGATCGCAGGAAGATATTAGAGCAAGTAGTTTATCCCGGGGTTAAGTTATGACAATCGTACTGACCACGCCCGTTGCAGGAGTTAGTCGAGGATGCAACCATGGCAAGATTGACGTTCGGCATCATCCATCACATGGCATCCCGATGGGAGGAGACCTGCAACCAAATGTACCAGAAGGCCCTGGTAAACGTGGCCCCGATGGGGTCGATCAGTTCCGCCGCCGCGCAGCCGCGGGTATTCGCAGATTGCCAAAGCCAAAGCTCCGCCAGCATTTCACGAGGCTCCACGACGAGCTCAAACGGCATGTCGACCCTCCTGGCTGGCGCATATGACATCGTCCATATCGATGGACTTTCCAAGGATGAGAGACGGCAATTCCTATGGGAAGGACAGAGCCGTACGGTCGCTGCTATGAAAAGCGCTTCAGACACGGTATGGCATTTCTTTCGGAGCCTCGATCTTCCTTTTCGCTTGAAATAACTAATTGACCGTCGCGTAGGAGCGGGTTCGCCTGATCGAGTGTTTGAATAAGAGCTACCAAGATGTTATGGTCTCGCCGGAGGTCGTTAATGTGGCGAAGCAGAGGTCGATTAGCTGGGTACAGCAGCTGACGAGACTGTCAAGTCGCAGGCGCCCGACGGTAGAGCTACCTGCGCACGAGGATCTGCTTTAGGAAAGAACCGGCTCGGCAGCAGCTTGAGATGAATATTAATCTTGATGAGAATATGCGCTGATGATACTCCCATCTTTCTGTCTTAGCCGACAATACGAGGCGATATTGCAAGGCAAAACAGATGGGCTGCTTATGTTATAGTCTGTACTTCGTAGGTCAGCTTTAGGATGGGCTGTTTGATGAGACCATGATAGGCGTATGCCTCAAATAGGTATGAACATAGCAAACAAGTAGTTTATCAGATATAAGTAGTTAGGCCATGTAAGGGAGATTGCTCGATGTTACAAAAAACTCACAGAGAGCATAGAAGCACAGCGCTACATAGTAGAGATACGAAAAAAAAAGAAAGCTCATACTTACTGAAAACATTTAAGGCGCTGAGGGCAACCTACGGATGTTGAGGCTTCCTGGTTCATTTAGGGAATTCGGAGGTATACCATTAAGCCGTGCATCGGTGGAGCAACATGAAGCTTGTTGTGTCGCGTCGCGCTATCTTAGGTATTATGCAACTAATGATATCGCCCGAGACAATTCGTACATTGCGTGAAGTATTGCAACAATCGAAATAGAAAAGCAGAATGCAGAGACGATGATTAACAATTTAAATACGTCATATCCGGACAATGGCGTCTTGGCCCCTGGAATGGTTAGTACCTATATGACTAACCGTTGTTGACGTTGTTCGCCGAATGGGGAACTTTAAGTCCGCATCCGAAATCGAACGCCCGATTAGGAAATTTATGTCCACCGTGCCGACGGTTCGGAAAAGCTACCATTCATTATATCTTTAGCTTTTTCAGAGGACGGTTTGTAATAGAAGGAGAAGACCTGAGTAGTTGCTGGTAACGCCAAATAAATTCAGAGGGCTGACTAATTTGCGAATCTGTAATAATATGTCGTTCAGCATGCCTGCTCGTCCATTGTCCACCCATGGATTCTACATAAGCCTACTTCTATTTCGACTAATTCGATGCAGGTAGTTATATATATAATACAGACCATCTCAAGGACTATTTACCTCCAGATAAGACATCGCGTCAAAGATAACTCGTTGACTACTTAGCTATTCACGGTGTTCTACGACATCAACATCGGTATCAAATAACAGGATCAACGCCCGGCATCAGACAACGGTCGAGAAATCGACACTGCGTTACAGATACCTAGATTTATCCATCCTGATCTTCAGTTACAATGACGTCCGCATCTTCAATGAGCTCGACAGCCGATGTCGAAAAGAGCGAAATCGTCGCATCACCATCACCATCACCAGTACCAAAAGCAACACCACCACCCATCCCGCCGCCCCCCAACGGCGGCACGAGGGCCTGGATGCAAGTCCTCGGTGCCTTCTTCCTCAATTTCAACACCTGGGGTCTACTCAACACGTTCGGCGTCTTTCAGTCCGAGTACCAGACAGGCTTGCTGCGAACGTCGTCCGCCTCGGCCATCTCATGGATCGGGTCACTGCAGTCCTTCCTGATGCTCTTCGTCGGCGTCGTGTGCGGTCGCGCTTTGGATGCTGGATACTTCTATACGGACATCATTATTGGAGTCGTGCTTGAGGTTGCTGGAATGATGTGTATGTCGCTTCCCCTTTTCCATCCGTTTTAGTTTGCTTAGTTGGTTGGGGCCGAATGGAAAATAGGGAATAGAGGATAAACATGACTAACTCCGGCACACGTGTCCAGTGACTTCCATCAGCACCAAATATTACCAAATCATCCTAGCCCAAGGTGTGGCAGTGGGAATTGGCGCGGGCATGGTATTCGTGCCGAGCGTGGCCATAGTCGGGACGTACTTCACAACGCGGCGGTCGACGGCGCTAGGCATCGCAGCAACGGGGTCAAGCATCGGCGGCATCATCTACCCAGTGGCGCTCAAGATGCTAATCCGCGATGTCGGGCTCGCGTGGGCCATTCGGATCATGGGGTTCATCATGCTAGGCACGCTGGCGCTCTCAGTGGCCCTCATGAAGCCGCGTCTACCGCCGCGCAAGTCCGGACCCCTCATCAATGTCGAGGCCCTCCGCGATCCCGTCTTCGCGACCTGGCTCGTCGCCGTCTTCTTCACCTTCATTGGCCTCTACATCCCTTTCTTCTATGTCTCCGACTACGCGCTCAGCATCGGCATCACCGGCGACCTCTCCTTCTACCTCCTCATCATCATGAACGCCGCCTCCGTCCCCGGCCGCGTCATCCCGTCCTTCCTCGCCGACAAAGTCGGCAACCTCTCCGTCATGATCCCGGCGGTCCTGTTCTCGGGCGTCATTGCATTTGGCTGGATTGGCGCAACTACCCAGGGCTCGCTCATCGCCGTCGCTATCTTGTTCGGTCTTACCAGCGGCTCTATTCAAGGTGTTCTCCCCGCTACCGTCCCGTTCTTATGTCCCGATCTTTCCAAGATCGGTACCAACATCGGCATGACGCTCATGGCGGCGGGCTTAGGTCTGCTGATCGGCACTCCCGTCGCTGGCGCCATTCTCGGCGACCAGAGCCACGGCTTGAATATGGTGTGGTCTGGCGCCTTTGCCTTCTCTGGCGCCACGGTGGTCATCGGGGCAGCGGTTCTAGCTACGGCTCGGGTTAAAAAGGTTGGGTTTGGCCTTGTCAAGGCTTGAACCTTGACAGGAGGGCAGCCGGTGAACTTAGGTAGTTTTGGCGTGTCAATGAGTAGGCGCACGTGCGGTGGCATCGAAGCGACGATGGAAATTTGGAACAAAGCAAATTCATGGGGGTCAGTTCTCGTTGTGTCGATATTAATAATAATTTGGCGTAGGTTAAGCCTCATTGGCTCTTATCAGACTTTTCCTCGCTGAAAATAGATTAGATAGATGTAGCCGCACAAACCATAGTGATTCATAATATTTAACATGGTCATAATCAGAACTCATAAATGACCGCTCATATCCCAAACAGGCCATATATCCATTATCGCCGCCCCAAGTAACTCCATGTGATGATGTGTCTAACGTCCCACGCGATTGGTATCTGGTATCTAGTATCCGGCGAAACTTGATCAAAGAGACAAAAAGAGACGAGAAATTGAGGAGAAGGGAACGGGGTCAAGCCGAGTCCATGGCTGGACTAAGGCTCTGCAAAAAGTCGACATATAAGCCAGAAGCTGAGAAGTCAACAAAGGCGTCAGTAGGCAATGAAAAATCGTCGAAATTAATCTCTGTAGTTGAGTAGCCACTGCTGGTATCCTCAAATACGACAGCATCAGTGCCAAATTCCGCTGTGCTTCGCGATTGATGCTGTTGAAGTGCAGATTTCAGCTCGACTATCGCGTCTTCCGCAGATGAGACAGCCCTGCGGTAAATTTCTTCCCTCCCGTCACCGTGTTCAATAATCGAGTAGAGATGGGATGTAACGACCTGGCAGATTGAAAGCATGATGTAAGTTTTTACTGGAACGGGGCCTCTATGTGACCTGCGGAGCCAAAGCTCGAGCATGGATGTCAACAGCTTGGCAAGCAGCTCACAGAATACCGATGCAGAAGATGTGGGGTGCACAGGGATCATGCGGCGTCTGTCGATGTTCCGCAAGCGTCCGATAATGACGCACGCGCTGAAAGCCGCCCGGCCTGCGTGTGTCCACAGCAGATGGAAAGCTGCAGAGCTTGTGTCTTCCTCGGGAGTTTGTGTCACCTTTTGGAATTGGTACAGGATAGAACTTGCATAATTCCATGTGTCCAGAAGCTCGCCCTGTTGAGATGTACTTGATGGAAGACTAGTGATGCTCGCCATGGATGTTATCAACAGAGACGTGTGCATCATGACGGAGATGATAGACTGCTGCAATTCTTGGATGGGATCATCCCTTGGCTCTCCCAGCCGAAGAGTTGATGGAAGGTCATCTAAAAAGGAACGAAACGATTTTTGAAGTTCAGCTTGTAGATCATCCTGATTACGAGGCGCAAGTGAAAGGCGCGACTGATGGACGGGTGCAACAATAATGGCTAGTTTCATGGCGGTGAGGTTGAAGAGAGCGTCGTCGTCGATTTCCACTAGAGTCCCAGATGCCAATTGACGATTATCCTCAGGATTGTAGGCAGGTTCCGACAGGCTAGCATCGCTGGGCAGTGGGCAGTCCGAGTCTTCGAGGCGCAGGGTCAGCTGTGTGCCACTTTGGGTAGAGAATTCGAGGCCGAGGCGGAAGAAGCAGGCCCATATCCGTTTTCGAACTTCTGCGTGGTATGGGGAAAGGCCATTAAACAGGGAAGGATCGCGATTGAGGCCCATCGAGAAGGCGATCTGGCTCGTCAGACCGTGAATCTTAAGCAAGTCGTACGCAGGACCCATATCTGCGGACGTGATGGTTTTCACGACGATGAGAAGCAATAGAAGCTGCATGACCCCGATGCACGGCTTCTGTAAGCGACGCGAAAACCAGACGCAATGCTCTACCTCGTAGGCGATTCGGCGTCCAATGAGGCGTTTCGATTCCACGCTCTGCATGGATATCGCGATGGCTAGAAGACATCTGAGGAGATGGATGGGATTCGAGGTCGTAGAATCGTCCAAGGCATGGTCCAAGTCGACCAGTAGCTCGGCTGGTTCTATGAAGTTATATAGCCTCGCGTAAGACCGACCGTACTGGCGTATATACTGTTCGCTTGTCAGCCGGTCGGGAAGGAGGCCCGAGAGACTTTGGGTGTTGTCATCGTCGATAGAGAGCGAGGTCGGGATGACATTGTAGATGGAAACTTGGAACTTGAGCTCGTTGAGGCCCGCCTGGCAAGCGCCGAAGTCTTGCGGCCGTTCCAGGAAAGATTTGAGCACGTATGTGTCGTTGCAAGGGAACGTCCAATGAGTAGCGCCCACGAGACGAGACTTGCCGGCGGAGCTGCGGAATAGGTGATTGTCCGGAGCCGGCGGACGAAGAGCAACAGCGCCGCTGCTGCTCGCCACAGCCTCGGGGCGAGTGGAGGACTGCTGCTGACGGAGGGGCGTGCTGGCGTCGGGCGTGGTCGGGGTCAGAAGCCCCGATGAAGATGAGGATGACTTGTGGGATTTGAAGGAGCACTCCAACCCGCGGCTCTGACACTGCTTGCACGGAAGACCTTGGGTCCGGTCGCAGCGGGTTTTTCGGCCGCGGCACTTCACCAGGCGATGTGTGTTAGCTCAGGGTCGGCGATCCCATGCGAATTCGACGAGACAAACCTGAGTACAAGAGACGGCGGCTCGGATCCTGGCCCGTTTCCTGCCCGCCTTCAGAAGTGCCTCTTCCTCGAACCCTTCAGCGCTAATGTGGCTAAACGTGAGTGACATGGCACGATGGTAGGAAAGGCGGCGATATTATTCAGCCCGTGAGGGAACTCAGATCAGAGAGAGAGGAGGTACGTTTTGAAGGTTGTGGCGCCATAGGGAAAATGTCTTATGATTTTATGACAAAAGCCTTTTTTAACAAAGGGATTGAACGTGATGGGGAGTAAGTGTATGGAGTACCTAAGTATAGGTATGTAGGTTGAAGAGCCCAAACAGCCGCAACCATGTACTACATGTAGGTAATTACATGTACCTGTTAGCCACGTGTTGGGTTGTATGCGACACCAACCTAAGACAAATTGTCATGTACGATACACATAGGTAGTAGGGAGACGTCGTCCGTCGTACAGCAGGAGGTCTTACCTTATGCAGCAAGTCATCCTCTATCTTCCAGCAGAGGCCAGAGGTAGTTCAAAGATGCCAATGTTCAAACGTCAACGTCACTCAAGCCCGTGCCGCATGTCGTGAGACGGACTTATGTAGGTACTTGATCGAATCGCCGCAAGCTGTAAGTCGAATAATACAAATAGGAAAAAGCCATTTTCCAGTAATCCACCGTCTACATATAAGTATTTGATTTATTCTTATCTTGTCGATGTTGTTGCAGGTACATGATATAAACTTAAGTACTTTAGGTTACTTATACCTACTTAGTACCATCCCGAGAACGTCAAAGTTGTATCTTAGCGCTATAAATACATCGTAGGTACCTTAGGTATCACATAAGTGACTTTAATTAAGGGACCTAGGGTATGGCTAGTGGGTGGTAGGATGTAGGTAAAGTGCCTCTGTAATCACACGTTAGGTCAATAGGCCCCCAGAAACCTCTCCCTCCGTCTTCTACTCCGTCCTCTACACACTCCAACAAGCTGAAGGCCATCCATCGCCACTTATACGTATACGGCCAAAGGGAAACATGGTGGTTTCAGAATAAGACGTTCCACTATTCGCGCATCCTACCAAAGTCCAGCTTACACAGTAATCTATCAAGCAGCGCCGACAACGCGGGCTAACTTGCGTCCCAGCTCGTCAAGCCCTGGTTTCTGCATCATGCTAAAATGGTCGCCCGCTACCACCTCCAATTGGATATCGGCCCCTGGAAGGAGGCTGTCCCAGCCGTTTGCATCATGGTCATGGCGCGGGTCCATGATCCAGTCGCTCGCCTCGTTCCGTGCCACCCTCGCGCCGCCGCTTGAGTGGTAGGACTCCCGTCGCGTCGCGTCAACCCTTTCCCAGACTCCCTTCTCCGCCCAGAGGATGAGGACCGTCTTCGGTGCAGCCGCCCTGGGGATGGCCGCCGCCTGGTATTGCTTCAGCGCGTTGATCGAGCTGGCAAAGTGTCGCCTCGTCCTCTCCCGCACTTCCGCTTTCTTGCTTCCCAGCCCGTCGAAAACGCCAAGCTCTTCGATGAGATCAACCGTCTCGAGCGGAAGTGGTGGCAAAGTCTTTGGACACGGCGCGTCGATGAGCAACAAGGCATCTACCCTCTCCCCATATTCATGCACGAGCTGCGATGCTGCCTCGAAGGCATAAGATCCGCCAATGGACCAGCCACCCAGTCGGTAAGGACCTTGGGGTTGCACCCGTCGAATCTCACGCACGTACATAGCCGCCGCCACTTGTAGAGATGCCCGAAAGGATTCTGGTGAGCTTAGGAACGGGCTGTTGAGCCCATAGACGTCCCCAGCTGCGTCCAGGCGTGGGAGACCCATGTAACTGCCGGCACTTCCCGAGCCGTCCGGAAGGAGAAAAAGTGCTGGTGCTTGCTTATCCGACCCTCGCTGAAGAAGCACTGCTTCGGCTCGAACAGGTGGTGCATCCCTCGCCGTCTGCGCCACTTCGCCTGTCAGCGCTGCGGGCGATATCGGAAGACCACCCAGCGCATCTCGTATATCGGTAAGCGTGGGGTGATTGATCAAAAAGCTAGAAGGGAGATCCATGCCCGCCGTGTTTATAGTCGCCAAGATAGACAGAGACAGCAAGCTATCGACGCCATAGTCCGAGAGGGGCGTTGACTCGTCAATCTCATCTGGTGCTAGCCCGACTTCCTGTGCTATAACTTTTCGGAGCTCGTCAAAGGGCTGCGCGCCTCCTAGATAGGGCTCAGGTGCTGGGGTGCTCAGATCTGTCGATGTGTCGCCTTCCGACCCTGTTAGCGACTGCGTCATTGAACCATCTGTCGATGGCGTCAACCTTTCGCCAAATCTCATGCCGATGTACTGTCGCAAGTCTCGAACAAAGATGCATTCGCTGAAAAGAGTCGTGGGGACAACCTCTCCCAATATTGTTCCCAGCCTCGCAACAATGCTGATAGACAGTAGACTGTCGACGCCAATGTCCGAAAACAAGATATCGTCGCTCAACTCATCCAGCTCTACGCCAACTTCAGATGCAATTGCTTCCAGCACTGTGCCAAAAATAGCCGGGTCAAATTCCCATACCATCCCCGTCCCTGGCGGGACGCCTTGGACATCCCGCTTGGCAACGGGAGTGTGTTTTCCCAAAGCCCTCGTCGTCGGCTTCGGAAGCTGCACTTTCCTGGGAACGGTTCGGGGAATCACATGGTCAAGAATGGTCTTCTTGATGCGTTGAAATTTTAGATCCTCACACACCGCGATGACCTCACCGTTTTCGAAAAAATAGACATCCCCAGAGAGTACACCGGCCGTCCGTGTCATTTGCATGCGCACATAGCTCTGGTATCGGGCGTCAGCTGAAAGCTTGCCCACTATTTTCATGCTTCCCCAGCCATGTGAGATGTATACGCTGTCCGCTGGTGCCGTGTCTGCTCCGTTCAGAACAAAGCCGGAGAGGTGGGCAATACTGTCGATCCAGTATGGGCTACACGTGAAGACCCCATCCGAATCCTCAGTGGCAAATTTGACGTTGGCTGTTGCTTCTAGGAGACTGCTGTCTAAGTAGACCTCTTCCATTCCTTGGTACTTCGGATCGTAGTCAACGAGTACGGAGAAAAGCTTGTATACCAACGGGCGAAGGATCTTATGCGTCTGGCCAACTGCCGATGACGCAACGAGATGATCCATTCGGGATTTGATGAGATACGCATTCCGAAGCCAAGATGATTTCCATTCGTCTCCATTGCCAAAGATTACAGTGCAGTGGGCATGGTCTTGAACCTCGTCGCCGTCTTGCGAACTGAATTCAATTCGGATAACATCGGATGACGAATGTTGACGCGCCACAACCCGGATGATTTGCTTGGTATCGCCAGGCTGTATGATCAGTGGTTTGTGTACCTCCATTTCACGCACGTCCATGGAGAGATTCCTTGTGGGACTCGTCCGACTTTGCAGATAGCTCGCCGCTGTGAATGCCATGTCGGCATACACAGAGCTTGGGCAAAGACCAGCTCCGTTCACAAGATGACCTCGCAGCGCTTTATTCAGCTTCGGCTCTGAAGCACTCGTAACAAATGTGACAGTAACATCCTCGTCTTCAACAATTTCCGATTCAATGCGTTGGAGAGCTGTGGTTGAGAAGGCCGGTGGGGTCGAAACAATGGCATCCTCGGCCGAGGCTTGCTCCTCTTTGCGTACGGACCAGTCGCCTGAGTATTGGATCCAATAGTTCTTGAGGTCAAAAGCATAATTTGGGAGTTCTAGGAGACGAACAGATTGTTTATACAGGCGGTGATACTCGGACCAATCGATGTCGATGCCATTTCTGTACGCCGTTGCAGCCGAACCTGAGAGTATCTTCCAGTCATCTTCACCGCGCTTCAATGAAGGCAGGCTGATCTCATCATTTCCAAAGGTGCTACGAACTAAACCAAGACACACAGGATTTGGGCCGGTCTCGATCCAGACGTACTGGCCCTTGGCATCGAGTTTTGACTTCAAGGATATCAAGGCTCGAGAAAATTGTACTCTCTCCCGTGTCTGGCGCTTTAAATAATTCGCGTTTATGACTCCCTCATCGACCACCATTTGGCCAAGCAATGCAGATGCGAAGGGTATGGCCGGTTTTCGAAAGTGAACTTTTTTGGCAATGTTTTCGTACTTTTCAAGTACTGGATCCATCTGGGCCGAGTGGAAAGCAAATTGAACTTCAAGACTTGTAGTTTGAATACCCCGGGACACCAGTGTCTTCTTCAGACGCCGGATTTGGCCCATGTCGCCGCTGACTACAGTGGACTCGGGGCTATTTTCACAGGCGATTTCACAGCCAGGGACCCCGTTTTCCTGGAGCAACGATTCCACTCTGCTCGGTCCTTGTCTGATTGCAAGCATCGAGTGTGTGCCAGGAGTACACTCGTCGGACATGAGGCTAGCACGTTTTCCGACAAGGTATAGACAATCACTCAGCGATATCACGCCGGCCGTATAGAGAGCTGGGTACTCTCCCAGGCTGTGGCCGATGACGGCACAGGGCGATACTCCAAGGGCCTTCCAGATCTCTGCAATTGCCAATTCAACGGATACAATTGCCAACTGGACCTGCTGGGCTATCGTTCGGTCATTATTCTTGTCAGCAATGAGAGGAAGGAAGCTTGTAAACCCGTGGGAAACGCAGATTCTGTCATACTCTATAATGCTTCGGCGAAATCCACCATGGGTTTTGAAGAGATCAGAGGCCATCCCGGGGTATAGCGAGCCTTGGCCTGTGAACAAGAAGACCGGGGCGGGCTTATAGACTGCTTTCTTCGGCGATGCCTCGTTTGCCAGTGTTGTCCTCAAAGCAGCTGACAGCTCATCTAAGGACGAAACCGCATGGCCCTGCCTCAATTCGTGATGCATCCTCCGGCCTGTTGTTGTGTATGCAATATCCTCTAGGCGAGTCTCTGGATGCTCTGTGATGTACCGAAGCAGCATTCGAGAATTTTCCACGAACGCTTTTGGCGTTTTTGCCGACACCGCGACAACATGATGACGACGGGGGTCGATACCATACACCTGCAGCTTGGGAGCTTCTTCGATAATCATGCTTGTGTTCCCCCCAGCAGCGTCGAAATTGTTGATTAAAATCCTTCTCTTGCCGTCACCGTCGTCTCGAGCCTTGAACTGCGTCTTGTTAAAGGCGATGTGCGTATTGAACTCGGCGAGGGGTGGCAGTTTATGGTTGATAGTTCCCTTGACGCCGACGTGCGGGACGATAAGATTCTTCCTAAACATCAAAGTTGCCTTAATGAGAGAGGTAATGCCGCTCGCGGCCTCTCCATGGCCGAGATTGGGCTTGACCGTGCCGATGTATAGAGGGCTTGAACGGCCGTGGCCAAGAACGTTGGTGACTGATTTGGACTCGGTCGCATCCCCTGCTTGCGTGCCAGTTCCATGAAGCTCGACGTAGTCGATATCCTGGGGACAAAGACCAGCTTTACCGAGAACAGCCCTAAATAGCCGTTCTTGAGTCCCGGCATGGGGATGAGTTATGGATACCGCTTCTGCCGAGTGGTTTGTTGTCGCTCCCTTGACAATTGCGAGGATGTTATCCCGGTCAGCGTGTGCATCTGCCAGACGCTTGAGCACTACGATGCCCACAGCATCAGCACGAACGTAGCCGTCTGCGTTGTCGTCGAATGTCTTGCATCCACCTGTTTTGGATAAAAAGCTTCCGCGGCTCAGGCCTGCAAACAAGTCTGGCGATGTCAGTAGATTCGCGCCGCCACCTATAGCCATATCGCATTCCCGCGCGAGCAGAGCGGAACAAGCCAATTGGATCGACGCGGCACTAGATGAACAAGCCGTGTCAACCGAGTAGCTTGGCCCTTCCCAGCCGAAATGATAATTCAGCCTACCGGGGCCAAAAGCCCGAATGCCACCCGTGATAAAAAAGGTATCGATGTTTTGGCTGGCATTAACCTCACGGTAGTCGTCGCTGGTCTGGCCGATATAAGATCCAATTCGACGGGTTGAAGTTGAAGGTGTGGCATTGGGCTGGTACCCAGCCATCTCCAGTGCTTCGTAGGTTGTCAGCAGAAGAAGTCTCTGTTGGGGATCTGTCTGAGCTGCTTCACGAGGCGACATGTTGAACAGTCTGGTGTCGAAAAACCCCGGCCTGTCCATGAACACTCCGTATGGCGAGAGAGTTGTATTCTTCTTCTGGCCGGATGGATCGAAATGCGAGTCCAAATCGAATCGATCTGGTCGAATTTTTTCGTGAAGATCGCGGCCCTCTTCGAGGATTTGCCAGAACTCATCAAGCGTTTCGCTCCCTGGAAGTCGAGCTGCCATGCCAACAATAGCAATTGCATTTGGATCTGGGGTTTGATAGAACTCGCCCGGTTTATTGTTTTCGAGCTCAGATAGCTCTATCGCCTTTAAAGCTAGAGACTTCTTGATTGTCTTTGCCGAGTTTGTAGGGCCTATGCTGACCAGAACGACTTCTGTGTCGAGATAGCATGACAAGCCCTCGACTGCAGCTTTGATGTCGATTGGGACTCTGAAAATATCATTCAGGACCTCAGGGAGGATCTCGGAGAGGCTAGTACCGCTATAGGGCTGCCCCGAACTCGGAGAAATCAGCAGGGAACGCTGGGACATCGTGTTCTGCGTCACGCTACTAAGGCCTTCGGTTATCCAGTTCCATGGAGCATGATCCAGATGCGAGGCATGGAATGCGGACCATATCGGCAGTGGAGTATTGCGTGCATGCTCAAAAACGTCGCTCTGGGACAAGACGCGTGCAAGCATAGATGGCGGTCCACTGACTGTGATGGAGGTAATATTGAAGGCACTGATATAGGCCTTGTGGCTACGTTCCAGCACAGTGGTATTGAACTGTTCAATTGCCTCCTTCGCTTGATTGATGTCGACATTACTCACCAGGACAGCCCAGCTTTCGTTTGACTGCTCGATGTGCGTGGATTGGCGCAATGCCTCCATCCCAACTCGAAAGGCAAGTTCGACTACATCATCAGCTATCCGGAGGAGCTCCATCAGGTTTCTGCTGCAGCATGCCGCAGCTGCAGCGAGAAGGCCGGTGCAAATACCCAGGATTACAGGCTGGGACTCAGGAGTATCAAGCCCTCCAGTTTCTAACTCCAGATGCCTAAAACCAGTAAGCTAAGATATCTCTTTTAATTTTGGGGCTGACTTTCCCATACACAATGAGCGACCCGATCTGGCTTATGCATAATAGCGCGGCAGCTAAGGCAGAGTCGTGAAGATGGTCCGTCTTGACTGCCAGAGCAAGGTCGAGGGGGTTGGCGAAGAATAGGAGGCGATGCTGATGTGTGCTTTTGCTTAAAGCACTTCGTAATCGGTCTGTCGACCTGTCGAAAAAGCTCTTCAGACTAGGATATCTAGCTGAGAATCCGGTCAGCTCCCTAATACTAGAGAGAGTATCCCCCGTCTGATCGCCAAAAAGGTAAAGTTTGTTGGAGGTCATTTTTTCAATGAATATTTCACGATCTAAAAGGTCTAGTCTAGCAAGAAGGTGAATGTCGATGTTTAATCGGCCCATAAACTGTCGACCTTTTGTTCTTTTATATATGGCTGAGATGGATACGAGGCTGCCAACTCTGGCTGTACGAACCTTGCCCCGGCTTTCCGTTTCGCTCTTACGCAGACGCGGTTTCTAAATTGGTAGCTTCCGGATTATACATGTGGTCATCATCTTCCTGCATAGTACAGCTAGGTGAATGAGGCACTTATGGAGCCATGGATGGATTTTTACAAGGTGATGATTTGGCATGCTTCCAACTTGCCCGCTTTTCTCTCTTCCGAGCTGACCAGCCCCTTTTCAACCCGCTTTTTGTGTCAGGTAACTCTTGAGGCTTATGGCATGTTTATGAGATATTAGTGCTGCTAATGTAGCTAGATTATGAGAAAGAAGGGAGCATTACCAATACAACTCGCGACTCAGTTTTTCGGCGTTATCTTGCATCGCCCAGCGTCTGCTTGCGTTGGGTCAGGCGAGGGAGCAGTAGGATTCCTCGCGCCGTGAGGCTACAGGAATTTAGAATAGGCTCCCAATGAGACGGAATTAAATTTCCCAACTATGTCTCGGCATTATAGCCACAGGATGCGGCTCGCGTTAGAATTACAAACGGCCGGTCACCGTAAAGTGGTCGTGGCGCGGCGACGGCGACGCCTCCGGAATTAATTTTCCCCTTTTGGCGTCCGGAGTCAAGTCAGCTTATTCTCTCGTCGAAGTATCACAACGGTAGGACTTGTACATATATTATGTGTTGCCACAGTTTGCGATGGTAATAATTGTGTGCTCTACCTAAATGGCGTGAGATTTCATGCAGGCACCAATTCTCTTTACGCGCGAAACTGATCGACAATATGATAACTACACTAGATTGCCTCACCCAATTTCCAGGAAATACAGCCGCTATTTTCTCGGTTGTGATACTATCTCTTTTCTGGCTACTTAGTCGATGGTATCAACAGTCCCATGTGCCGGGTCCTCGGCTCGCATCCATCTCCAACCTCCCACGGCTACTATGGGCGAGATCAAACAAAGCCCATGAGACATACATCTCGCTTCACGCCAAGTACGGCGACCTAGTCCGCGTCGGCCCCAATGCCATCAGCATCGGGGATCCACGCGTCTTGGATACGATCTATGGCATCAGGGCCAATTTCCACAAGGTAATCATCATTAATGCTTTTTGGCGCCGCCCACAACAACCGTGATGAGATATCGAGTTAAACGCAAAGCCAGAAGACATAGCCTGTGCTCACTGACACGATGGGACAGTCCGACTACTACCGCGTTTTGCAGCCGATGTCAAAAGGTCGGATCATCCCAGGCCTGTTCCACACGCAGGACGAGCATCTTCACCGCTCGATGAAGCGCCCAATCGCGGGTATTTACTCAATGACCAACGTGGCCAGCTTCGAGCCGTACGTCGATACCACAATCGAGTTTCTGTTTAAGCGGCTCGAGGAGGTGATCCGAACGGAGCCCGCATCCAAAGGTCACGTCGACCTCGGCGTCTGGCTGCAGTGGTTCGCGTTCGACGTCATGGGCGAGATCACGTTCAGCAAGCGTCTGGGCTTCCTCGAGCAGGCCCATGACATCGAGGGTATCATGGCAAATATATGGAAGTCGTTTAAGTACGCTTCATGGGTACGTCGTCACACTCCCTTTTTGGTAGCGAATTTCGGGTTTGGAAAACGGAATTTGCGATTAGCTAATCAATACAAACAGGTGGGACAAATGCCATGGCTGGACAAACTCTGGGTGAAGAACCCGTTCATCAGCCGCATGCGGCCGGAAAAGAGCAACCCCGTCGTCGCGTTCGCGCTCGCTCGTGCGCAGGAGAGAAATCAACACGGGGAGGACAGCAAATTGTTATCTTCGTCGTCTCCTTCGAGATCCAATTCTCAAGACTTCATGTCCCGCTTCCTCGAGGCGCGGGCCAAGGACCCCGACAATATCCCGGAGTGGTACGTCACGGCCTGGGCGACGTCCAACATCCTCGCGGGCAGCGACACGACGGCCATCGTGATGCGGTCCGTGATATACTACCTCCTCCGGGACGCGCGCAGTCTACAGTTACTACGAGCCGAGATGGCGTATGCGCGCGATGCGGGACAGCTCTCGGATATCGCAACGTGGAAGGAGTCCCGCCGCCTGATGTTCCTAGCCGCGTGTATCAAGGAGGCTGAAAGACTCCACCCGCCCATCGGCCTGCCGCTGGAGCGCGTGGTGCCGCCGGGCGGAGCGAACCTCTGCGGGAAGTACTTCCGCGCCGGGACCGTCGTCGGCATGAATCCTTGGGTGGTACATCGCAACAAGGAGGTCTTCGGCGACGACGCGGACGAATGGAACCCCGAGCGGTGGCTCAACGCTGACGACGAGCGCCGGGCTTTGATGGAGAGGTCGCTTTTGACTGTAAGCAAGTGCGCTCCGTTCCCCTTTTCTATAACTCTGACTTGTGCGACGATGATTAGTTCGGGGCCGGCCATCGAACGTGTATCGGCAAGAATATCAGCTATCTCGAGATCTATAAGCTAATCCCTACCCTCTTTGCGCGATACGATGTGAGTATTTTTAATTGATGCTTTATGCCTCCAGCTGCTGTGTACTTGACTCAATTCTCTTGCTGCAAGTCCGAGGACGATAGGAACTGACTTGTTTGTATAGTTCAGCTTCGTCGACCCAGAGAGGGAGTGGAGTCTCACGAATCGCTGGATGGTTGTTCAAAAGGGACTGGATGTTTATGTTAATCCTAGAGCACTAACGACATAGGAGTCGGTCCGACCCGATACTCGGGTACCAGATAGAATATTAGGGTGTTTCGATTGTTTGGTTCTTCACGAATTATCAGCTGCGAAATTAAGAATGACGATTTCTTAAATATCTCGCTTGAAGAGTTCTAGATCTCTTTATCTTTAGCTAGGCGACTGATATTCTCTACCTCCGCGCATTGTTAGTGAAAAGGTGTAAAAGGCTGCATTTCGCCTTCGTTATCAGTCGTCTTAGGGTCTCACTCGCATTGGGTATAGATTTTGGAAGGGCCTAGCTATCCACCGATTGGAATCCCTCTCATCCTTGAATAGATCCACGGTTGGAAGGCTCGGTAATGCGCCGCGTGGGTTCCTAGCATTTGCGTCACGCCCATCAAAGCTTCATGGACGATAGTTTCTGAAGGATGCGAGTGCCTGCCGAAAGCTCGATTTCTCTTTCCCGTACCATGTTTAGATATGGCTCCATGACTAAATTTGTGCAACATCATATAAGCGCTCTTTATGCCAGGCAAAGCATAGATGTTCCTCTCCACATGGAAGAGGGAGGGGAGAAGGGTCGATAGACCAACGACATACTTCCACGCACATCTATCTTGATAGTTGCTGGGTTTAATACCATCAAGATGTCTTCTTACGTCACAGTAAATGACTCTTGTTGGGGCCAACGATCCGCCTTAAGTCAAAGGAGACATGTAAATATTAGGACAGGATAAAAACGTAAGTAATCAGTAGCCAAATAGGAATCCAGACGGCTTGCAGCATGTAGAAGCCTTCGGCGATTTTAGGGCATAGGACTCTTGGTAGTATGACGACCAACAAGTATCTTAGCCGGTGCTAGATCGAACTTGCAAACGGGAAAGCTGCTCGACCGCCAACAATGGGGTAGGCAAAGATGATTATGCTCGCGAGAAAGGCGGGCGGGCTATTTATTTATTCACCTAGTAGTGCTAGCCCCCATAACACTCACATCATACCCTTTTTTTGTCCCGAGACCGTAGCCTCGTCTTACAATACCGTCCGTGTTGAGTAGAGCTCCAAGGCTTGTCTTCGTTCTTTCGTTAGCAATCGTCGGATCAAACGCTGCTGTTATCTAGGTATCCATCCCAGTGGTCTATTCGCCCCCGCCGTAGCTCTTAACTCGGCTAAAGAAGAACGGCTTGTCATTCTTGAGCGTGAATTGCGCCCAGTCATCCGTCAGGCGGTTGTAGCTCCAGAACCCGCGCCATACGAGCTTGTTGTTGCGCGCTGTGCTGGACCGCCCCATGCTGCGGAGCGAGAGGTCCAGTCGGTACATGTACTTTGCGCCCACGACGCCCTCCGTCTCGATGTAGAGGTCACCTTCGCTTTTTGAGAGGGCTGCGAGAGTTGCTGTTGTGGTCGAGGGAGAGGAGGCCGTTGTGGTGGTTTGGGGTGGTGGGTTGTGGTAGGGGCCTGGATGGTTAGTCGTGGTGTTCTCGTCTCGGTCTTGATCCCGGAGCGAGGAGAGTCGCCAGCGACCTTTGAGCGCTGACGCCATAAAATGGGAAGGGTTATGCTGATGCGGCGCGTCGCCACGGCGCGAGGAGAGATTCTCGCGCGTCAGATGGTGTACAACGTGCGCGGGCTCGTCGGTCGTCGTTAGGCTTATGAGCGTGCCGTCACGGAACAACCGTAGGTATCGGTAGTACGTGACAATGTGGACGGGCGTATTCCATGTGAGGTGCTGTCCCGAGTTCTGTCCCGGTCGGATGTAGTTGACCGTGCTGATGTAGCACCCGTTGAAGCGCACGCGTGGCCGCCGACGGAACATGCCTTGCCAGGATGCGTAGCCGCGGTACAGCGCCAGAGTCGTGGCATGTGCCGAACCGGCACGCTGGCGTTGAAGTGATTCCAGCGTATACGCATCTGCCTCTAGGGAGTCGGACTCGGAGTCGGACTCGGCGAGCGCGTCTGAGAGGCTCAGTGGCTCCCAGATGGTGGAGCGCTGGAAGTGATAGTGCATGCCGCCGAACCCGAACTCATGACTGAGACACACGTGGCGCCAGATCTGGTCTTCGGTTGACACCAGATATGCGAGGCGCTTGCAGACTTGGGATAGTCGCACAAAGTCGCCTACGTCGGCTATGGCGACGTCGCGGAGGATGTGTACGAGGATCTCGTCTGGGAGGGCCGCCATAGGACAGGGAGGCGCCTCTTCGCCTTCACATTCCGGGGGCGAGCCCTCGATCGTCAACACCGCGAAGCTAGCTATAAGATCTGGGAATGACAAAGGGATTGCGATATCTCCACCGCCATCGCCGCCTTCGGGTGAGTGGTGGGCGGTACTGGGGACCGTCACAGCGGCCGGCAATGGGTTGGTCTGCTGCTGCTGCTGCTGCTGTTGTTGCTGTGCTGGCTTCGCCCAGCGACTCGCGAAGTGCTTGTCGCGGTATTTACGGTCCACATTGTCATCCATGCGGAAGGCCTTGCGGTAAAGCTGGAGACTATCGCCCAGCTTGCCCTTGGACTCTCTCTCGACGGCGTGCTCGTAGAATTCGAGGGCCGTCTCGGGGTCCTTTGGCAACTCGGCCCCTCCCTTTGCCCTGGCGGCGGATGAGGCGCCGTCGCCGTCGCCTTCGAAGACGGGCGCTGGGATGTAATCCTCGTCATCGTCCAATTGGCCGACCTTGCCGACCGACGCCGCTCCTCTGGCCTGTGGGGCAAACGTGCGTGATAGGGGCTCATGTCTTCGGGGCGGCCTCTGGGGCGTTGATGATGGCCCGTCACAGTGAGGTGGCCTTGACGGTTGGTGCTGTGACGAAGCCGAAGAGAGAGTTGCTGCCGCTGCTCTTGCTGCCGCCGTTGCTGTTTCTACTGCCGGGTTCCTTGTTCGAGACGAGACTTCTTCCCGCCACTGCCGTCTGAAGCTCTCCAACTCGCTTTGAATCTGATCGGGTGACTGCTCCGTCATGATGACTTATCAAATGAACGGTATCAGGCAGAGCTACAAAAACCACAAAAAAACCTGATGAATCTATTTCGGTATCTCACTCGCGGCTGCAGTGTCGATCGCTATCAATACTGTGTACTATATATATTGTTGTTGTTGTGATTCTTGTACAAGTCAGAAAGAAGTGTCGTAGGTAGTATCTAGACGGGAGGCTCCGTCGCGCCGATGAGGGACCTTGCATCCCAACACCCGGCTCTTAACTCCGAGCAGCGTTTGCACCTAGCCCGTACCTACCTGTGCAGTGTACGGTGTACCTAGCTCCTTAGGTAGCTTGGGTGGGTACTGCCCTCACCGACCAAGTTACCTAACCTGTAGTCTATCAGCGATAATAGATGGCGAGCATCAGCAATATAGGTAGAATCATGCAGAATACTACCTCTTAGATGTAAATAGGTACTAGGTGTGTAGTACATGTTATGTAGTATTCTACATCCCTTGCTGGGTATTTATGTCACTACTAAAGTACCTATTACGTATGCAAATATACTTCGTACGTAACCTACTTGGTTGCAGGCCAGTAAAACCTACCTACCTCTGGTATACTTGGCACGCTAAATCTTTGACCCACCGCGATAAATGTATCTAATTCTCCAGTACTTGCTCGGAAAAACCCCCTGCTATACATTTACATAGCGCTTCCGGAGAGCCTTGTCTAGCGCGTCTACTTCAAAAGGTAGGTTTTATACCCATACACACCAGTAAGTACTGGGTGTGTCGACCTCCCCAATAGGCCCTGATGTCATGACGAGGATAAGGTACCTAGTGATAGTGGCGGAACGTTGGGGCAATTTACCGGCTCGGCCTTGCTCGGAGCGGTAGTCGGAGCGCCTTGTGATCCCGCAAGAAGAAAAAAAAAAGCCATATGCTGAAGTACTTAATATACTGCAGTGCTGAAGTGACGCAGAGGAATTGGCTACATTGTGCCTACCTACATACTTAGACAAACAATACGTAACTGCATACATCTAGATGTACCCAATTCCATGTGTCACCATCTACATGTACCTACCTACATGTAACTGTGTGTAAGTGTATAAGGTACCTTACTCAGTTTTACACTCGCGCTATCTCGACCTAGCGAAGCTTTTTCCCCATTCCCCCAGACTCTGCACCATATCGAGCTATCTCAGCCTCTAGGCTGGCACTTCTTCCTCGATATCAACCACCCCTCCTCATCCTCCTCCCACCCTAAAAAAGTTATCCCAACCACGAACTCCTATCCTGATCGCAACCTCCTCTGCGCCGAGTCTTCTCTCCGACGGGCGTTCTCCGGAACCCCGGAGCTAGCCCACCAACAACATCGCCCACATCGGTCCACATATATCTACAGCATATATCTCCAGTACTTAGACAGCAACCATCATGCCGAAGCACGACAGATTACCAAATGCTGAGGCTGCCTTTGCTGCCTCGACCATGGCTTCTTCATCCGAAGACCATGCGAATACCGACGGCATGGATATCACCGCCGGCCAGAAGATGGCCTCTGCAATTACCGGTAGCCTTCTGACTTCGCTCCTCGGTATGTTTGCCACCCTCTGCTCGCACTTCATCTGTGACTCCTACTGCTGCTCCCACTGCTACTCCTACTTCCGCTTCCCCCTGTTCTGCATCTCCTCTCAATCGTCAGAAAAGCAGTTGACGGACTGACGTGTGCCAACTACCAGTTACACCTCTTGACGTTGTGCGCGTCCGACTACAGTCGCAAGGTTCGTCGCCACAACCTGCCACCGCCGCCTCCACCGCCGCCGCCGGCGCGACAGACTTCCAGAGACTCGCCCTTCCTACGACGAATGGATTCAGGCCCTCCAGCCTCGGTATCACCGCTTGCTGTCGAGAAGTGTTCTTCATGCATAACAACCCAGAAGTCTGCATCGCCGGTCCAAGGCTGGAAGGCTTCAGCGGAGGCGCGGCCGAGTGCGCTGTCGAGGAGGCACAGAAGCGCACCTTTACGTCAACCTTTGACGGCATGCGGAAGATCGCGCGCAACGAGGGGCTCACTACGCTATGGAGGGGCTTGTCGCCGACGCTTCTCATGGCCATCCCGGCCAACATTATCTACTTTACGGGTTACGATTGGTTGCGCTATAACAAGAAGAGCCCCATAAGTAGACTGGCTAGGGACGATTCGAAGGCTGTAACCGCGGGCTCGACGGCGCGCATTCTAGCGGTGGCTGCTGTCAGTCCCGTCGAACTCTTCAAGACACGGCTTCAGGCCTCCTCCGGCTCAACCGCGACGAGTCACCTCAGGGAAACGCTCCACGGAATCCGCGAGATGGTTGCGGAGAACGGGTACCGTTCACTATGGCGAGGCATCACTCTCCATCTGTGGCGTGACGTGCCCTTCTCGGGGTTGTACTGGCTCGGATACGAGACGATCCGGAATAGGCTGACCGACATGCGTGAGGAGCATCGTGGTCGTTCCTTGTCGCGCGATCCCAGCTCCCGCTCGAGGGAGAGAGCCAGGTCTCGGAGCGAAGAAAACCACACATCCGTCCTGGTGGATAGCTTTACGGCGGGTGCCTTGTCGGGCGCCATCGCGTCCATGGTCACGATGCCCTTCGACGTCGGCAAGACGCGGACGCAGGTATACCGAGATTCGGCGAAGAAGACGGCGGCGTCATCAGGGCAGGCTTTGGCCCCCGAAGAAGGCAACATGGCACGGCTGCTGTGGCATATCTTTAGGACCGAAGGGGTCGCCGGGCTCTGGACGGGCTGGATTCCCCGGACTCTGAAGGTGGCACCGGCGTGTGCTATTATGATTAGCAGCTACGAAGTGGGCAAGAGAGTGTTCCGTGGCGTCAACGAGCGGCACGCAAGCAAGCAGCTGGAAGCCCGAGACGACGATGAACCATGACGAGAGCAACGACGAAGGCTGGGCGCGGGGAAAGAAGAGAGCGTGGAGGCTTGGTATGCACATCTTCACTCTGTTCCTTTTGCATTTTGGTCGGCGTTGGGTCTGGCGTTTTTGGTCTCCTTCATGATACCTCCCCCCTACGTGCGCAATACACTGGGACCGCATTATACACTGCATCGGGCCGGACCGGACCGGACCGGACGGACTAGGAGAAAGAAAAAGAAAGCGGCACCGCTCCGTTTTGCATCCCAACAGCCATTGAAGAGGCGTTCTAGAGGATCACTTTATAGAGCAGCGCTGGGTGCGCAAGAAGGCAACCAAAAACCGAGACGATGATTACCTAGTATGAGTAGATTTCAAGTTGGGTTGTCTGATGAGTTGAGTTTTGTTGGGCACTGCGCCAGGGATTGTACAATTAATCGCCTACCTATTACCTAATAAACAGCACCTGCAATTGTCAACGCGTGATAATCTGCTTGTTCCTATCTTAGGAAGTATACTGTAACATGCCTACGAAGTACATGTAGGCATTAAAAAACACACAGTTAACAGGTACATCATCAAGACAGATAGGAAGCCTACATGCATGTGTGTGATTGGCCCTAAAGTCCACTAGTTAGGTACCTGTACACGGGTACATATACGGTACTTCGTAAAGCTCAGCCTTCGTCTGCACGTGCCACATGAACTCGCGTAAAGTACGGGTGTCTTACGTAAGTAGATTAGATACGTAAAGTACCTATTCTGGACTTAACGCGGCTCGCGTCGAAACACGCGACTTGCCTACCTCCCTATCTTATCATGCTCCCCCAAGTCGACTGAGGCATACCTCTCTTATATAACTTAGGTAGAAACCCACTGAACTTCGTTCAACAGGCTTTGATTTTGACCAATTGATCTTTTTTCTGTTGTATGCAGCGTCCTAATTCCCTGATCAAACCACCCCAGTCCTCAATTGCCTCCCAGACTCCCCCTCAGTGCTTCCACTGCTACGCTACGTTATACCAGCACAGATCTCATTGTGCCTGCACTGTGGCGTCGCATTCGAGAGCCATCTTCCACGGTATCTCCTTGCTGGTTGTACTTCAAGAAGCACGGCACAGGTAGAGCAGTCTCACAACATCCCCTCATCTATCTGAGAGCTATACAAAAACGCATTCGCCGACGAATACCCCCGTACGCATACGCACCAGCAAACCACAAAATGTCCTCTCTGAAGCGAAAGGTCGGCGCAGGTGCCGCGGACGCGAGCAAGAAGGCCAAGACGAACGGGAGCATCACGTCATTCTTTGGACCTCCAAAGACAACGACTTCCGCATCCGGCTCTACGTCCGCGACTGCGTCCCCGTCCACGGCGGGCAACCCGGCGTCGAAGTTCAACAAGGCCGCTTGGGTAGCGACGTTGACCGCCGAGCAGAAAAAGCACCTGGCGCTCGAGATCAATACCCTCGACCCAAGCTGGTTGGCTCTGCTCAAGGACGAGATCGTCAAGCCCGAGTTCATTGCTATGAAGAAGTTCATCGAAGCCGAAATCCGCGGTGGCCAGACAGTTTTCCCGCCTAGCGACGACGTGTATTCTTGGTATGTTGCGTGCTCTGGTTCGGTGTCTTGTTGCGTTTCTGTCCTCTTTCATTGTGGTTTTGCCTTTGCCGGCACGCCTGCTCGTGTCGTGTCGTGTCGTGTCTTTCGGTTCCCTACTATCGCCGGCATTCCTATTATAATCCATCGTCCCTATCTAGATACTTCTCCTTCTCTACGGCTATAGCGTAAACAAGCGAGCAACCGTTAACCAAAAAGTTTCATGCGATCCATAGGTCCCGCCACACACCTTTCAACACCGTGAAATGCGTCATCCTAGGCCAAGATCCCTACCACAACCACAACCAAGCGCACGGTCTTTGCTTCTCCGTGCGCCCGCCCACGCCCGCCCCGCCCTCGCTGAAGAACATGTACACGGCGCTCAAGAAAGACTATCCCTCGTTCGTGCCGCCGGCGAAGAACAGCGGGCTCCTGACACCCTGGGCCGAGCGCGGCGTGCTCATGCTCAACACATGCCTCACGGTGCGCGCGCACTCCGCCAACTCGCACCAGAAACGTGGCTGGGAGGCTTTTACGCAGAAGGTCATCGACCTCGTCGCGCAGAAGCGGACGCGCGGCGTCGTATTCCTAGCCTGGGGAAGGCCGGCGGGCGACCGCGTGGCCAAGGTCGACGGCAAACGGCACCTGGTGCTCAAGAGCGTGCATCCTAGCCCGCTTAGCGCGTCGAGGGGGTTCTTCGACTGCGGACACTTTCGTAAGGCGAATGAGTGGCTGGGCGCGCGGTACGGGCCCGAGGGAGAGATCGATTGGAATTTGAACGATAGCGGGGTCCCTACTACTTCGGCAGCCGAGAAGAAGGCGTCCGATAAACAGGCAGAGGAGAAGGGGGATGTGGCGGCCGAGGCCACACCTGTTGTTGCCGTTGGCGAGGTCAAGGGCGCCAAGGAAGAGAGCGAGATCCTCGAGAGACAGGGTGAGGATGGGATTAAGGGCGAGTGATATAAGTCGTGTCTTGATTGGTACTCAATTGTGTTTGGCGTTTGGTCGAGACTTGTTAGGGTTTGGCCTCGGCGTTTTTGTGTGCGGATTTGAAGGATGACATGGCTCGACTGCGTACTTAAAAAAGAGAGACAGGCTGAGGGTGGGATATAGATCGAGCCCCCTATTACCTTCATAGGTAGGTATATTTTGAGTGGAGGAATCCTAGTGCGGACTGTGTATAATGGACAAAGAGGATATAGGGACATCCTGAGGTAATATAAGCAATCATGAGAAACCGGAACATGAGGCTACTATTTTGGGGGCTATATTAAAATGACGTCTTTATGGTGGCGGATACTCAGATTGTATCGGCACGTCGTAACAACATATCTACCTCACCTCCCCCTACTTAATAGGCATACTCATGTCGTTCACCTATTTGCTGCTCATGGTATTACTTACTCGCTCAGCACCGAAGCGAGATGGCCTCGGTTTCTACGATTCGTGATTCTGGACATTGTACTCGAGATAGGTGCCTAAGCAGTAGGTAGGTAGGTAGGTCGGTTGCGAGGCTGAATCATGAAAGAAGACGGCGATTTCGCATGTGGCCTACGTATTTGTGTTCCTCGTGTGTTCCCCGGGCCAGGCGGGATCTCGACGGACATCTCGACGGACATATATTCCAACTATATTGCCGTGAGAGTGGGGGTTGCTCGTGGCATCTCTAGGAATGATGACGAATGTAGGGACCCGCCGGGCTGGTTAGCGATGTTTTGGGGCTGGTGCTGTCTCATGTCTTGTGGCACCCCATTTGGAAACTATTTCGGGAATTGGCGAGACATATTATACCTCCAAGTAGTATGGAGTAGGTACTTACCTATCCATAGCTAACTACTGCAGGTATGGCCATGTGCCGGGACGTGATTAAGCGACGCGCTGCATCGTCTGGTTTGCAGGTAGCACAACGCCGGTAGCTGGACTATCTAACATATACTCGCAGGTTCGAATCGGGCAATTTCCAGCCTACACGTGCAGGCGGGTGATGTAGGTAGGTACTTATGGATAGGTAAGTAACCTCTCTCCTTAGCTTACTTTGAGATAGGTACCTCTGAGCAAGATATAAAAAAAGGGGGCGGGGAGGAGCATGAACGTGAATGCGACGAAAACGCGGGCGCCGGGAACGCGATATTGGAGACGAACGACATGGATGGGCGGGGGAGTGATTTGCTGTGGTGGGCTGTCTTAAATACCTGTAAGTACCTACAAAGTACCCAGCTGGATACATGTAAATCCGTAGGTAAATGACGCGGTCCCAGGGCGTGGCCCATGGTGATCCGGGCTGATAGCTGTGCAAGTTCAGGTTGAAGCCTGTACTCCGATGAAACATCCGACTTCTTTATGCCCGGTGTTCTGCTCAGTGCTATGCCGAAAAATTGCACACTCGCGAATCACCAGAAGCAACCCTCTGTCCAATAGTTATGGTGCAGAGAGCAGTTCGGGACAACTCATTGGCTGCAGGTTTGATGAGCTGTGCCTCGACGACATTGTTCATGCAGGGTCGGCGTTCCAGGCGTGGTCGTGAGTGGTCGGGCTTGGGAGACCTGTGTACGTAGTCGATACACTAGGTACCTACAGCGCAGGTACGGTAGGAGGTATCGGGTATCGGATAATTTACTAGAAGGCCAAGGTAGTATAAGAGAAAAAAAGGGGGGTGATGTGTTTGACATGTCCCAGAAATCCATCGTGCTATGCTAGTTAGTCTAGACAGGCACTCTAGATTACCATCCCGCGAGTCAGTGTACGTCAACAAACGATTCTGTTCACTCTGCTTGAGCCATCGACAAGAGAGAACCTGGCAGTAAGATATTGATTGGTTGCTTGTTTGGTTGGATGCTAATACCGACTCGGGATGACAGAGAACATTGAACCCCGTTGGAATCTCGCGTAGACAGAATGTGAACCCTGCAAGTACGTAACAATCTCCACGCCAGGCGTAAAGAGGTACTTACGTAAACTAACATGAAGGTACCTACTCCAGCTATCTTCAAAACATAGAAGTAATGTTACCCAGGGGCCCTTGCTCTCCGGCTTCTCGAACCTGGCTCCAAAAACGGTGTTATTGTGGGGCTGGGTATAGGTAAGGTAGCGGTAGAATATGCGACCCATGTCCCGTAATTTCCAGTCAGCGTCTAGACTACGGAACTTAGTACAGAAATAGTTAGTAGGAATACTGTACGTACCTGAACATCGACCAGACAATTGAAGAGCCATCGCGCAGCATTAGGTGTACTTACATGCATATATTCTAGGCCTTGGATATATAATGGCAGTATTAGATCGGTATAATACATGAGTAGTTATATTGCTTGAAGCTCTGAAGTATGCAAAGTACCTGAAATTTAGAAGCTGACCTAACATTTTGAAATGATTAGGTAAGTTACAAAAGTTACCAAGTTGGACACTTGAACCTGGTCACTGCTAAAGATAAGCTACTACCCCCTAGCTCTACACTAGAAGCGGCCCATAGGTACCTCAAGTTTCAATGTTGAATAAGTCTACCACCTGAAGAGGTACATATGTAGGTACCGATATTTTTGCAGTCCCAGGAGGGAGGTAACAGGCAGTTGCAACTTGAATTCTCATGAATTCGTCCTATCTACATGTACTTCGTACTTGGTGTCTGCATTTCTCAATTCGCTTTACTTTTCGGCTTTTATGCACACCGTGCTGATTGATTGTTCTGGAGAGCAAAAGGTGGTGACGTGCACGCGCTCTCCCACGCGCTTATCCAAGTCCACGCCTATCTAATTCAAGAAAGATCGTAGGTAGTAGTTGGTTCGCAGGAATAATTTATTCGTCTTGTGTTTTTTTTTTTTTTTTTTCCCGTCATTTTTATTATTCTTCCTCCCTGGTTCGTGACCAGCTCCTCCACACTCTCCCTCTGTGCCCTACCCTCTTTGTTTACTTTGTGCTCTCCAAGCTACGAATCGATTGTCAGCCTCCCACGAGGTTGGCTACGACCGGGGCGCAAACAAGCAAAGCAAAGCGAGGGTAGCGGACGAACGAGCGAGCGAGAGAACGAATCGTCGCGCCAGCAAGTTCCCAGCTCCCAGTTCCAGCTCCAGTTCCCAACTCCCAAGCTCCCCCCGTTCCCGGACTCCCCTGCTCTCCGTCAACGAATCGACGAATCGACTGTATCGAACCGGACTGCCAGCACACAATATCCCCTTCCTCTGTCTACTTACGGGCCCTACCCTTGTTCGCCAGCTCGACGTGCATTGACTACATACATACATACCTACACTACTCTATCTACACCTCTACACTACTTGCCCACCAGGTATAATACATGTCGGATATTACGAAGTAGTACCTAGAATATCACCTAGTTTATCACCACTTACAAAGTATCGAGCATAGGTATTATTCCCTGGCTCAGGTACTCCTGATACAATTCCATACCCAACCAGGCTTCTCTCCCCCCACCACCACCTCTGAGTTGTCACCACGCTTGCAACCGACAACCTCTCTCTCTCTCCTCCCTCTCTTTCTCTTCCTCTTCTGACCACAGTCCACCAGATCTCCAAAGGGCTCCCCTCCGACTGCCCGAAGCCAACTGACTGTCCCTCAATTGGTCTCCGTACTGCCGATATCCCTGGGTCTGTTCGTCTATGCGTGGTGCTGGCTCGCGGTCCTGCAATCTCCGTCCTCGACCTGCCAATCAGATCCAACATGCCCAGCCTCTTCTCGCGGATAAGGGGCAAGGATGGGAAGCTTAGATCCAAGAAGAATGGCCATGCCGACTCAACCCCTCAGCTGCCCAGCAAGCCGCGCTGGGACGACGCCTATGCGCGCACCTCCGTCGAGCCAGAGGAGGTGCAGGCTCTGATCCATCGATGCACCGCCGAGCTCAAAGCCCGAGGTAAACAAGTGCCTTGACCGGCCCGGCCACGTTGTCGACCGTCCTGCTACTCTCGTCTACGAACCACGTAACCGCACAGAGGGCTAATCGCGATGCAATTGTTATCTAGCTCTCGACCTTCCCTTCCTCCTGCTGCCCTTTCGCCCGACTTCGGACCCCAGCGCTGTGCGCACATTCGTCCGCCGCTTTTTCGACGACGCCAACGATCTGCATGGAGAGGCCCTGGCCCACGAGTTGCGCATGACGGCGCCTATGGTATGTCGCCCATGCTCCATCAACGGCGCAGGACTGCCGTACTAACCCTGCACGCTTTACCAGGTCGTGGCAGATGTGCTCAAGTGGTGCTGGAGCAGAATCCCCGGCGGTCTGGTGGGTTGGGATGCATATGAACTATTCAAGGTCGGAGAACAAGGTATGGCTCTAAAGCACGTCAAGATGAGACGTGAGGGGCATAGGAACGGAAGAATCACGTCACTAACGGTTGGGCGCCATCCTAGACTCGCACATGGCTCGGGATTCCTTCTCGACCTTCATTCCCCTGAGCGTCGAGAACGAGGCGCGATCCAGGATTGCCTTCGACTACTTCGACCTGCTGTCTGCAATCGCGGCGCATGGGAAGGCGAATGGCTTTGGAGGTCGCAAACTTTCGCGCATGGCGGGATGGTGGGCTTTTGAACACAAGGATACCGGCAACGGGTTCGAGGGAGGATATAAGACCTTTTCAAGGTACGAGGGGAATCATCATGCAGTTGTCGTTGCATCTTGCAGCACCGTCTGGCTTTTACTGATCGGGTACCTTGCAGCGCCGCGGACGCCTCGAGTCATCTATTTTTTGCCTATCTCCGATCGCTATCTCCCCAGCAGCAGCCCAAGAGTGCCGCTATCTCACTGCTACCCATGTCCTTGCAGAAGCTACTGCAGGAGACCGAATACCCTCCACAGGCCCCCTCCCTCCTGCTCTCGTCGACTTACAAAGTCGTCATGATTGTTGACACGGTGTCGCCGACGCCCTTTGCCCTGCTGCGCCGGGCCAGCCACTTTCAATATCGCGAAGATGACAAACCTCTCCAGGAGTTCTCCGAGTACGAAGACCCCGTCGAAGCCCTGACCGAAGAGTGCCACAGAGTTCTCAAGGCCATCTCGCTGGCGAATCAGTCGCACGTGTCCAGCTCCAAGCACTCCACTGGCTTGCGCGATGCATCCTGGTCGCGATTCGAAGATATTGGATTCGGTGGTAGTTTGGAAGAGGTCGAAGAAGACGAAGGATCCGTGAAGATTGGTTTCCCGCAGTCTACAGGATTGCGAGCAACGCCGGCCTCTGGACTGAATCTAGGACGACCGACAACGCCCTCCTGGGCCGATTTCTTATCTTCGGGATTCGTCGACGATGCGGGCCCCACGAATATGCTGCTGCCGCCGGATAAGGTGCTCCCTCCTATCGAGACCAACGTCAGACAGCGAAGCTCGCAATCACATCGGCCTCGACTCGAGTCGGATCGACAACTCGAGCCGGGCGAGTTGGCCAGCATCTCGCGATTTGATATTGACGATGCCTTTTGGTGGGTATGGATGAGCAGTCTGGCGCCGGAGGAGACGGCAGCGCGAAAATCCACGTTTGGCAGATGTGCCGTGATCGAGACGGCCGTTCGTTCGGGGAAATGGCTCGTCATGGAAGAAATGGTCAAGGGCGCTGCGCCCGAGCCTGATGCGGGCGCATACATTGCAGAAAAGAAGGGCTTTTTCAGCTGGACAAGGCGTGGTAGGGGCATCTCGCGGAGCAAGTCCACTAGTAAGGGTGCACTCGACCGAGGCGACCGACTTCATCCGAGCCTTAGTGCCGGAACCGCGCACAGCAAAACCAGCATCGGACCGGACCAGCAGGCCAAGATCCAGGCTGCCGCACAGCAACTAAGTGCGCGACAGCAGCAGCAGCTGCAACAGGGAAAGGTGCCTGAGAGGCGCGGGCGGCTTGATGCAGACCTTTCGGCAGAGAGGACGAACAGCGTCCTGACTCTGCAGCCAGTCATAATGAAGGAGGCTTCTCCAGCGATGAAGTGGGCTAGCAAGTATGACAAGGACGCCATCCGAGAGGCGTATCTCGGCAATACAAATGCCGGACGTGGCCTCGGGCAGCTCAATGGGATGAACGACTCAAGCGCAAGCATATCAAACGGGAGCGCTTACAGGCCTGAAGTCCCAGACAAGCCTCTGTCACCCCTGCCTTCTGGAGTACACCCCGCTATATCTGTGAGGGAGGCACCGGCCGTTCCGCAGAAGAACCTCGAAGACATTCATCCGGCTGAGCGCCCGGTCCCAGTCGGCCGTGACTCGCCACTACCTCCCCTGCCACGCCAAGAAGACAGCCTGGAGGTCGTCCGCCAGGAAGTCGTCCGCCAGGCCATGACGTCCCCCGAACCTGGCAGTAGCAGTCCCGAGAGCAAAAAACACAAGAAGCTTCACAAGCCAGAGAAGAAAACCGGTGGTGGGTTTAGAAAGATATTTGGACGCAATAAGAATAGGCAGTCTAAGCTCCCCGAGAATGCTGCTACCGAGGTCAGCGCCTTCTTGGCTGCCGAGCCCAGCCGTGCGCAATCCCCGCCACCCGAGACACTCAGTCCCCAGCCGATGGCCAGTGAGTCTGTCCGTGCGGCGTCTTTGGTGGAAGATGACAAGACGCCTACCCAACTCTCGGCTTCCGTGGGGAGACGTGAGCCTACTTATGACCACTCTGCCGAAGACGAGCTTTCGCCCGTCGATGTTCAGGATGCGGAAGAAGCCCGTGACGAATTTTCGCGGTTCGACCAGGGCCCATTGATGGACCAGCCAGCGTTTGCGCCTCCAGATGTCGAAAGCGACGACGAGGCTGTGCCTCCGCCCATTGCACGTCACACACCTAGCTTCGAGCCGGAAATCGGAGAAGAGGCAGCACCCTCGCCAGTCATCGCAACACAGGATCGGTGGGCGGCGATCCGAAGAAATGCGGCGGAACGAGCTGCGCGTCAGAGTGAGGAGCAGAGCCGTGGTGGCCACAGCAAGACCACGGATGGCGATGACGAAACCAGTGGTGAAGAGAGTAAGCCTATCCATTACACATCTCCTTGGTCTCTTGTTGACTAATCACTCTTATAGCCATCGAATCTCGCGTAGCCCGTATCAAAGCCCGTGTCGCTGAGTTGACGGGCAACATGGAAGGAACTGGACCCCCTGGAACGCCACCACCAGCAACGCGCCGCTAGGGACGGTACATGGGGCCATAGTTGGCGAGCACGTGGGTGAAGCAGTGACTCGCGACTCATCCTAACACTAACACTCGCACCATACTACTTTACGCTTCTTCGTTCGGATATGCCTCCCTTTTTTCAATCTGTTTATATCCCATCTTATTTGCCCAGAGTTTGCCGATGGAACTTTTGATGCCGGTTACACCTCTTCCGTTTTAATCTCGCGAATCTTCATGTTTCAGCTGTCAACGATACCACTAGAACGAACTTCGGAGGACAATATTGTCAAAAGAGAAAAAGAAGATTGCATTATACCACCCTTTCTACTGCTTGACAACGGTTTTGCTAGCCGTTGGAGTTTTCGGCGTTCTTTTTTTCTTCTTCTATTCCCCTGTCCCGTTTCACCCCTTTCCCCATTTTATTTCTCCGTGGCCGCCGTTCTCGGTTTTTAGCTAGCTGGACAGCAACTCTGGAAAATGTGGCGAAAGCTATAGCTTTTGGCTATTGACCCGATCTTTTCTCGCGATGTCGTGGCCGCAAATGCGGTCGTGAAGGGAAGGAGGGAGCGGACGAAATACGGCGGAAATCAAACGACACTTGTGGATTTCGAAGACGTTTTTAAGGTTGATGAAAGTTAGATGAGTCAGTGATTGAGTGGGAGCGTGAAGGGGAGAGGAGAAGACTGTACTACTAATTCACCTTGATCGTTGATGCGAAAATGAGTGGACAGAAAGATAATAATCATGCTTTCCAGACAAATGCGATGATAGTAGCTGGGTGAAAGTCCGGTCGTAGAATGTTCCTATGCTTGAACTAGCCCGTGTGAACCTGACTACGTAATTTGATTCAGTCTAACAATAGACCATACTTATACCTCTGGGAGCTTAGCCAGGCGGATTGGCCATTTAATTGACGGCCTATCGACGATGGGAAAGGCCCCAGCAACACGCTCCTGGGTGACGATATGTTTAGGGTAGCAAAGAAAGAGTAATGAGGATACCTTAGACACCATCTATCTATCACGCAGCGATTGTATGGTCAGGCATGGAGACGCGCTTCGTAGTTAATAAGATGTAAGACCACGTCACCAAGCAGGGGAAGAAGCAAAAAGTTGGTCCTTACTTCGACTACGTAGATACGACAAACCTTGTGATAACAGCTAGGTCTAGCTAGCTAAGCGAATGAGTTAGTGCAATTATAAATGCTCAGACTACGGAATGAGTGGTGCTAGTATTGAATGGTTCTATATGAATAATGTCATTTGTCTATCGGCCGATCTGCCGGCCAGCCCTGTGTCCAGTCCGGTACGGCGCGGGTACGGCGCGGCGCGGTGCTGCGCGGGGGGGAAGGGGGGGAAGGGGGGGAAGGGGGAGCTAGACTCGAACGGAGAGGATGGAGCGGGCCGGGCCCAGAGGGGGCTGAGTAAGTCGGCAAGCTTAGGGCGCTCGGCAATTATTCTTAGGTGTTCAGCTAGGTACTTGCCTGCTGCGAATGTACACGTAGCCTCAATCTAGTCTCTTTGGAGATGAAATGAATCGAGAAAAGCATTGGCTTTCACGTACTTATCATAGAAAGGCGGTAAGGAAAGTGTGCTTATTGATTTTCCAACGTGTTGTTAGTGCTGCCATACCATTTTGCTTGCATCGAACAAACGTCAATGGATAGAGTAGATATCGTTAGGTACAGAGCGGGAAGCGAATCTGGCAGTAAAACTATTCAAATTGGTTCCGGACAACTGCGAACCTAGGCCGAGTCATCGAGAGCTAATATTGCGTGGCAATTAAACCAAACATACAGTGTCGCAGCTCAAGAGTCTTCTGCAGCCAGGTCGATTCTCGTGGACGTATACATACATACCTACTCTGACGCAAGTTGATAATCTGTTATAGCTCAGCCAGTACACCGCGAATTATAACAATGCATTAATTCCTTTTAGTAGCCACCTAGATACCTATGCCCTCAGTTTGATGTCCAAGTTACTATACATCACCATCCATCCATCTGGTCCCTCCCTTAAAACGCCGTCCCAGGATCCTGTGGATTCCGTTACCTTTCTCTCTCGGTTTCACTCCAGCATTCAAAAATCCATGAGCTCATTCTTCATATCCACCTCTAAGGTAGTAAAAGCTACCATCAAGCAGTCCGGGGAAACACCATAATGAATGAAGATGTTGGAGCACCTCGGAAAGTAAAACGCCACGCCATGCTTAGAATGAACCCAATTGCACGACGCAGAAAAAAAAAACGAGAGGGGTAATCCGCTGTAACGAATCGAATAACATTATGTAACCAGAAGGCGTAGAACGGAGTGTCGGAATTGCTGCCGATTTCTTTTGGGTCTCCATATATAAAAAGGGCAAAAAAACGGAGGTTCCGCGACGAACGACCACCTTTTACCCAAATGCCCCCAAAAACCGGAAATGGGAACGACATGGTATTAGATAAGGTTGTAGCATAAAATGGGATTGAACAAGTCCGTCAAGATAATGAGAGCTAGCTGTCCACTTTGATGCGCTTGGGCTCAAGGCCGTCATGGCCCTCGGAATGAGGGCCGGCTGTACTGATATCGGGGCTCTTCCGCTTGGTGATGTTCGGTCCACCCTCATCCTTGAGAAATGACGGTCCTGATCCGGCAACCGGAGTAGCAAAATTCAAAGGACTGGGAAGTGTGGTGCTGTTATCACCTCTAAAATTCCAATCGGGATAGAAACTGCTCGGGCTAGGAAGGAACTCATTGTTGAGGAATCGTGACGGGAGGGCGGAGACGGGTGTGTCGATGTTCATACCCGTGCTATGGGGTTGAGGTGGCGGTCTAGCGAATGGATTAGGAGGGCCCGTAGCGCCGGCCGAAAGTATGGTGGTTGTCGATGGAGACGGTGGCGGTAGCCTGGGGCCGTCCGCGCCATTACGTCGTATAGGCTGAGCGGACGCATCCGCCGTGCACCGGGGCGAAGTGGTAGCTGGCTCCCCCGTGTTGCTGCCGGCGTCCGAGGCCTCGTCCGGGATCTGTACCCGGAGCCGAGGTCTCGAGGCGCCGTCCATCTTCAGGCTATTAGAGCGGGACGGGGGTGTGAAGCCGCCTTCAGGAATGGCGGATATGGAACCGCGAGCTTTGGGGAAACCGGCACCAGTATTGGCACGTTGAGGAATAGGGGGCGAATTCGATGACTTGATCCGCGACACGGCGCCGACATCGATTGACTGTGATCGGTTGCCGCCCTCTTCCTTGATGTGAGCATCGGCGTGGAACGAATCCAGATGTTGCCCCAAGATAGATCGGTTATCATCAATGGGTGTGAATATACTACCGGACTGATTCCCCCGTGGCAGCTTCCTGATGCCGGAGGTATCGAGGCCCGGCTGAGCGGGACGATCGTGAAGCCGGTCCGATTTGGGCGGGTCCATGGACGCGGGTGGTTGCGTATGGGGTTCTGCTATGTGGTGTGCTTGTATGTGCGGCTGCTTCTGGGAAACGGCGACAGGAACTTCGAGGTGTTGGGATGACGGCTGTGGCGGAGACAGGTGTGGCACGGGTTGAGGGGGCAATTGTTGGACGTGAACCTGAGGAGGCGAAGGCTGAGGGCGGGCAGACGGCTGGGGCTGGTAGCTTGGGGTACCCGAGGAGCGACGTGCCTCTTCCATGTACGTGGGCATCTGGGGTTGATGAGCCGCCGTGGTGTATTGATATGGGGCGGGCGGAGGCCCGTGCTGAAGAGACGGCTGAGGTGGATAGATGGTAGGCTGGGATATGTAGCCATATCCATTGACAACGGGCTGGGGTCCCGGGGCGCTGCCGGGCTGCGGCACGTTCGGAGGGCGTCGGAAGTCGTTGCGCGACGAGGGACGGGAGCTCATCTGCGGCGGCTGGGGAGTGTGGCCTCGCTGGACGAAGGGCATGCCGTTGATGGGTGGCGAGGCCGACGGCGTGTGATGTCTCAGGTGTGGGAAGGCCGGCTGACCCTGGTAGTGTTGAGGGATCATCTGAGGCTCGACCGAGCCCTCATGGCCGTGGGGGGGAGTCCCGTCGATATCTTCATCGTCGTCATCGTCGCCCCCGCCGTTGAAGTCGCCGGGACCCTTGTGCTCGTTGGGGCCGCCATGCTATTCGGAGATTTCCCATCAGTACATGCCACCAAAGCGGAAAAGGCGTGAGGGAGGGTGGGCACGAACAAATTGATATCTTGTGACAAGCTCTCGCATATCACCCGAGGAATATTCGTAGAGCTTCTTGTTGCTCCCAAAGATGAATACGGCTACATCGACAGAACAGAGCACCGATAACTCGTGAGCCTTCTTGAACAGGCCTCCTTTCCGCTTCAAAAAGGTACTGAGGGTATGGGTTAGTCGCCAATCGGTTCACATCAGTCCAATCCGCACCGCACCACACCGCTCCGCTCCGCATCCTTTCGCACCGCATCCTATCACATCGCGTCGCATCGCATCGTGTCGCAATAACATGGCAAGTGATAAGGGGAGATGGGAGCAGGAGGAGCGAGGAGTGGGGAGGGGCGGGGAGCTAAGCTGAGGTTGCTTACACAGAGCGATTCCTATCATCCTTGATAGCCTTGATCTCAATCTTTCTTCGTCCCATGTCGACACAGTGATGCGCGCGCGCGCGACGGGACAGGAGGAATCAATGAAGTCGAGCACACACGGGCACAGGCGCAGGCACAGGCACAGGCACAAGTAACCGAGCACCCTCTCACGCGACTATACAGTTGATGGCGCTGGGGTTGGCCGATGGGGGGTTGGAGGGGGAGGCGTGGTGATCCAGCGTGGCAAAAAAGAAGTATATCAAAAAAAGAGATAGGGTGATCTCAGACTAGGAGGACACGGACGTCGGAGGAGAGGGACGGCGTGGATATATATTCGTGACGGAGACGACGAGATTCGAGCCTACTGAAGCGACTGATTGTCGAGAGGATACTGACAATTGGATGGTTGGACCCGGCCTGGATGGCGGAGGCGGAGGGTTTATACACGAATGGCCTCGAGAACAAGGACGGATCTCGTAGACACGGAGACAGAATAAGTACCAACGGACGGGTGAGGGTGGAACAGGTTGGTTGAAGATGGAGAGAGGGGACGGAACAGGCTGGTCGAGATATGAAACGACTCCAAGAGAGAACGACGGGTGAAGAAGGGGTGATTTTGTAGGTAAGTAAGTATGTAAGTAGGTAGTATTGGTATCTTAGGTGTGGTATCTTAGGTGTGTGATATGCAGCAGATGCATCAGTACATCAGTAAGTAAAGTGTAGTAGGAGGAAAAGAAGGAGATAGGTATAGGGTATAAGCATGGCAGTCTGGAGGTAGCAGGAGTAGCGTATAGTTATAGTGGGGAATGTAAGGCTAGGTCGGTACTTATCAGTACTTGCAAGCGATGCCAACTTGCTCTGCCTGTGTAAGTACCTGCATGTAGTGTGCACTGAGGTCGGCAAGTCTGCTACATGTATCTATGTAGGTCCAAAGTACCTAAGGCGGCCTAACCTCTGAACAGCTAGACGGCAACAGATGGATAAGTACGGTAAGGAAGTTGACAGTTTGAAGGCTCGCCCGTGCAAAGGATGCGTCAAGAAAGTACCATAGTTACGTCGATCGGATAGCATACACAGAATATAGGTAATATGATTGCTGAATGGTTGGTTTTTTTACTTGCAGGGACCATGGGGCTGAATCTTGGTGGGTTGGTTCTAATAATAGACGAGATCGTGCTCGACACCTTTTTTTGACCTTTCTCAAGGTAGGAGGTATGAAGTAGGTATGCGGTGCGGTGCGGTGTGTGGGTTTATTGTGTGCATGTTAGGCGGGAAAGGGGAACAAAAGGCGAGCCCCAGCGAACAACAGGCAGCTGCTGTTGGAGATCTGGATCATTGACCTGCTTTACCTGCTTTGACCTACCTACCTACCTCCAAAAAATAAATAAATAGAAAATAGAGATAAAACTAATCGACCTAACCTGGTTGATACAGTTTCCTGTACGGTATTTTACTTGACAGGGGCCGCAGGAGACTCGTCATTGGCTATGGGTGCTGTTTGGTCTGCAAGTAGTGCCGAGCTAAGCCAAGTAGGTCAATACGTTAACACTGTGTCTTAAAACGTGCTGAAGCCGCATGCCTAGTGTAACTCCCTCCGTGGCTGCAGTTTAAGCCTACCTGGGTAGATAGTCCGCTGAAGCTATACTAATGTATCTTAGCCCTATCTATAAATTCACAGTGCACTGAGACGATGCTACCTACTGCAGCTGGGTGCGTCTTTAGGTACTTGACGGATAGGTAGTGGCTGTGCCACCTTCTCTTGTGTCGAGTACGAGCATCTGTTCAGCATCCCTCAAACGATCGACTTCCGAAGAATTCGAACTTTTTTTCCTCTGAATAATAACGGGCACAATTAGGACTAGTTAGACATAGGATACCTAGCGGGAAGCTACCAAATCAGGTATAATTTGTTCATCACTCCCGTACTAGTACTATTCTATCTCCTGTCTTCACTTAGCCACTAGTACTCATTTAGGTCTGGCCATTTCATAGGCCTGCTCGTCTAATTGTCTAATCCGATTGAAGGCATTCTTCAGATTATCGACCTGTAATTAATTTACTTACCAAACCTACCTAGGTTACTAGCAGGTAACATCGCATTGTTTGCTACTTCGTACGCTTCGACAAGTAGGGTTTCGACATCATTTTTCTACAATTATACCTGGGTAGTTCCAACTGTTTGCAAAGAAGGATGGCCAGAGAAGATAACTCATCACCCCTTCTCGGTAGACAGGGAGACATCATCATTGGGTAAAGACATGTATCCATAAAATATAGCACTGCCCCCCACCTCTCGTCAACTCTGCTACCTGCTAATGTACTCTACCCCTCCAATCCCCTCACTCAAAGTCCTATTCATGTAGGTACACACATCAGCTCATGTCCATTTTGGTCACTCTTGAGCCTCATGTGGCACCTGGGGTTTATTTTTGGAACGAACAAGCTTTTTTGATTCTTCTTCGATGCATATCCGAGCGAACCCACACTTCCCCGTCTCGCTCTCTACCTATCTATCTACTCGCGTCCACGTTTTATGTTAGCTCGCCATCATCACCACCACCACCACTACCACCACCACCACCATCACCATCACCTCCATGCAGAATGCAGAGACCATGCATCAACGTTACATGCGTACATTACATACCAACCCAGGCACGGCACACCACATTTATATCGTGCGACTACAACAATAGGCAGGCAAATCAATATTGCGTGCGTCTCGATGTAGCAATATAGGTCGTACAGCCTGTTGCACAATCGCGGCTATACTATGTCTCGCACTCAAAAGGCCAATCGCATCGCGACCAGGACGCAAATAGGCGCTCAGCGCTACCTGTCCCAATTCCATCATTGCCCTGCTTACCCTCGAGCATGTCACCACCATCGTCTCTCCTCGGCGACAAACATAGCCTATATTCCGTTCAAGGTAAGATGAGAGCTGTTCAGTTATACCGGGTACGCCCACCTCCACTAGCTACCGCGCAAGATCTCCGGCAAAGATCTAGCGAACGGCCAAACGTCAGCGAACGAGACGAGCATAGATCCCCCCGAGAACGTGGGCGTCCCTCGCTTGATTCGCTCCAGAGCCAGCGGCCGTGCCTGGCGTCATGTCTCTCGCGGCCCAAGTTTAGACAGGTTAGACACTAGCCCCTGTCGAGTATTTCAGATAGGGGTGCTGGGGGAACCATATACCCTCTCTTTGACAAGTTGTTCCAACCTATCAGGCGATACTGGACCAACAGGTAACCTACCTAGGCACTTTCAATTGAGATGAAGGAGATGAATGACCCGAGTGCTCCACTGCACTCGGATTGACAAATAGGGAACAAGTTATTACCGGACTGTTTACCCGATATACCTAGTCGATGCCAATGTGCTACACGACGACCCATGACAAACTACCTACTGTAGGTACACGAATATCAGTCTTGCTCTGTTTCTCTGCGCTGCGTTCGGCATCAACCTCATACAACAGTGTGCCTCGTTAGAGTTCCTCGATTGTATGTAATCATCCTGTCGCAGCGGATCGAGGTTTTAGTCGGTTAAAGGTTTGAGACATTACCTAGTAGTAGTCACGCACGTATACTCTTCGGTAAGCAGCCAAGCAAAACATAGCCAAGAGACGATGCTTGATCACCTTGGTCTGTGGAGGTGACATTGCCGAGGGAAAGAAGGCGTCCGATCGAGCACGTAAGCGCCGAACAAGATCGACCATGATATTGGCATCAACGATGAAGGATGTTTTGCATCTCTCATTGGGCTGCTGTGGCCTGCAAGCAATCAGGCAAGGCTATGTGGCTTTGACAAGTTACGAACGTGCAGGTGGATGTTAGTCCATGCAGGGTTACCTTACCGAGCGGGATGTGCTATAAATAGCTATTTTTAGCAGCCACATGTGCCGTCACTCACCGGGTCCGCCCAGCTCCTAGGTAAGTGTCCACAGCACCTTAGCGTAGGTACACTACCTTAGTACACTTGGTGCATTGTACCTACTGTAGGTAGGTAGTATAGATGGGTACCCCCCCGGCTCGGATCCTTGTCTTCATCTGCACCTTAATAATTCTTCCCTTCGAATCTCTCTACCTACCTATTTCCTATCCTTAAACCAATCAACATCGCCTACCTACGATGCACAAGTAGGCAATGTGGGTAAATTCGCTGACCTGGTGACAATTTACCCCCCCTCCCTGGCCGGGAAAATCCCAAACAATTCGGCCAAAATGAAAGAGGCCGAAGAAGCCACTCGTACGACGGACGACCAAGAGGAATATCGACAAAGGTAGGTAGCAAGTTGATGCCAAACTGTACTTCGTAGGCAACGCTGGCGTTCGATATCCTATAGGTACTTCGTATGGGTGACTCAGTCCGCAACTTGACGAGCTTCGCTCTCGTCTATTGTACGGTGGTATAGGGACTCATGACGTCTTCGCCAAAAGTCTATAAGCCATCGTTATGGTGCACAGATGCTCAGTCGTAGTCACCCTCAAACACGGTCTCGGTGTATCTACTTCGCTACCCTAAACCCATACACTTATCTAGGTACCTACAAGCACGGGCCCTTTTTCACTTACTTGTACGGGACGGTACTGTCAACGCCAACGTTATGGTACGGGTATAGCGTAAGGTACCCAGGTTAGGCCTAGAGGACTTCAGCCGTGAAACTGACAGTTAAGAAACTTATCCCCTTATTGGTCTAGATCCCTTCCGTCCCTCCGGAGATCCATGACCTACATATGAAGGACCCAGTAGCTACACTAGGTTTTTTAGCATACCTACCTACCTACCTGTTGTAGCCAACGGGGTGACGAGATGTCTCGTCTCGTCTCGTCTCGTCTCTACTACACTTACTACACGATACGATCTGCGTCCTCCGTTTGGCTCTTGTGACAAATCGAAGAGGTAGCCGAGCCCCCGTCGCGCGGCATCCTCCGCCCTTCCTACGTCTTCCCATGACATATCCGCCCAAGGGCCTTCGCTGTCACGTGTAGATTCAAAGACTCGGCGGACTCATCCTTGCTGGCTACCTCCTCACTCCGTTGACCGACTCACCATCTGTCAACACGGGAAACTTCACCTCGACGTGACAAACCCTGCGGGCGCCTCTTCATCCCATAGGTGGCGACCCATCGCACACCGATTCGTCTTGTGTGCGAAGAGAACCCGTATCTTCTCGTGCCCCGTCTATTCCCATCCGACTCGGTGCGTGTGCGTGTGCTTGGGTGACTGGGTGACTTACATAAGACGATAGCTTGGCAGCAACCCGAACAGGGGGAGTGACCTGACGACAAGGTCAACGTCGACTGGCTACGACTACTGCGAAACTTGTCTCAGCCTTATGTCATTCAAACGGTCCTGTGTCTGGTTCTCGGATGCACGACGCCTGGCCGCAGATGACCCCCTGGGCTTAGAACGATTCTCGTAACCCGAACCTTTGTCAACCCGGCATAGCCTGCCAGTTTGGGCTCAGTCGTCGTGCCACAAGAGAGAGAGAGAGAGAGAGAGGGGGGAAGGGAAAGAGCGGAATCTTGCACACTGCCTATGGTCGCAATCGGTGACAGCGGTGTTACCAGGCTACTTTCTATCTGCACTCGAAAGGAGACTTTAGATATGCCCCCCACAGCATGAGACATTTAGCGAAGTCGAGCAATGCCGGCAGCGTTGAACGTACATCATTGGGCCTCGGATCGGCGGATCGTCGCACGGCTATAGCTTATCGTCTTAGCCGCATCCTCGATGTTTCGGTGCCTCTACCCTCAGGGGTTTGGTGCCGGCATGTCATCTACGACGAGTGTTGAGAGATAGAGAAAGATGTGTTCTGTCCAGTCTGCACATCATTTTTAAGCGCTCACTGGCTAGTATGACATATCGCGCAGGAGGTGTGGTCAACTGCGGATGCTGGATGCCTACTTCATCTGCGAACGGCCATGTGCGAGCTGACATTGGTCATGGCAAGCAACTTCACAAGTTCGACAAAATACTGGTAGCCGAGTAGGATCACATGAGCCATTTCACAAGATTGGCTGATCTCTCCACCGCCAGTTTCACTCCCTCCCCGCCAAAGACTTACTATAGTCGACAACTAGGCAGCGCATGCCCATAGTCAACTGTGGACGGCTTGCGTTCCGACTTGGTTTGATTCACGGACACCCCGACGAAAGACCAGGATAGGCAAAGGCAGGATGATAAAGGGTGAGAGATCTGCGCCGGCTGACTGCGGTAGATATCGAAAACGAACCGGCTCCAACCTGCTTGTTTACTTTTTGTCGGCGATTGTGGCCAAGCGGCTAGCTGGGTACAGAGTATAGGTAGGTAGGTATGTATGTGAGGTATAAGCTTATCTCATCTTGACGATTCGAGGGGGAAATTCTGTGGGAAATTGGGGAGAAAACGGAGCAGCCTCATGACCGCATGCTTTCGTTCATGTCTCTCTGTCTCTCCCTCTACACCGGTCGCTCCGCTTGTCTATCTCGATCTCTTTCTGTCTGGTACTTATTTTCTCCATCCTTACATTTACTTATTGTATACTCACGCTGGATGAGTGCCTGACCCCACCTCGACCGAATTTAGGCTTGTCTCTTCGTCTGCCAACCAAATGTCGATGCCGGATGGAGCGTCCAATACCAGCACTTCGGTAAAAGCTAAGGTTGCATCGGATTACCACCATCCTGTATGACTAGTTGACACTTGCATCGTCATCGTCTTCCTTTTTTTTCTTCTGCTCACCGTATCTTTTTCATTCCCCCTTCCGCCACGGTCACGGCTATTGCTGAACTTCTAGACAAGCGCCGCCCATGTGGCTGTACTCTGCTCTGCATCTGTAATATGCAAGTCAGTCAGTAATTGCACTCAGCTGGGCTGGCATGTTGAAGTGCCGGGTTCGTCGGTCCCGTCGCTCGCGACCGAATCGATCTGGGCTTTCCTTTCCACTTCTCTGCGCTCTGCACTCTGCATTCTGCACCCTGCGCGCTGCAGGTTTCCCACCAGCTCGTCTGGGTTTTGCACGCACGCTTCGCTTGAAAACCAGCACCTTGGAATCATGCAGGTACCTTAGGCTAGGAAGTAAACTATCTTAGGCTGCTGATTATCTGCGGACGTATATGTGTGTCCGCACGCACGCCAACGAGCGGACAGGGGAAAAGGAATGTCGAGAGGGGGATAGGTCTGTAGTAATCATATCCGTGATTGGTATGCAGGCGTTGGACTAACCACTAGTTTCGACCCATCTCTTCTACTCGTCTACTCGTCTACCCGCCTACCTGCCTGCCCACTTATCTTGATATACCTACCTCCGGCTGCTCGTCTTCCATGGAACACATGGACTTCTCATACTCATGTTGCTGTATATGGATAAGCTCGCAGGGCACGTACGCAGTGAGCATATACATCGTTGCCTACCTTGGCCGTAATACTGAGGTATCTATGAAATGTAGGTTCCAACTTGAAGCTACTTAACCTACATGTGTATGTGCGTGTGGACGCATACATATTACCTATACTTCCTATAATACCTATATGTGCGCCCGCGTATTCTGGCTGACCCAGTCTCGAAAGGACGAGGACAAGACAAGGATACAAAACGCATGTCATCGCCCGTTCCTCTTCTTCTCTCCCAAGAATAGAAACGGGATGGGAGTGAGGATTTCCATTGTGCTGCTTTTCTTCGGTATAATTACTTTTACCCCTGAGGTTTCCTCCCTGCTCGGGGGTGAGCAGGATGCACCCGGCCAACTTAAGCCATTTCGAGGCACAGATTTGATTCCATCATGTAGGGCACTTAGTTAAAATGGCTTACCGATATATCAACAGCCCGACATAGTTAGATTTAACAGTATTAGTTCCGTCTAGCCGGTCAATAATTTGCTCTGGCGAGGGGCTCGATCTTACTTGACACTACATATGCATACATGAAATGCATGCGCACCATCTCCCCCTACGCAGTGGCACGCCGCAGTACGCCGTCGCTTCACGGCGGTGCCTCAGCTACAGTTGTAGCCTGCAAGGCACGGAATATACGTAGACAGAGGAAACAAATATCCCAGATATGCATGGTAAGCGTACGAACTAAGGCCCTTGCTTATGGGCGGGGCAAACACCCAGACACATGGAGTGTATGTGGTGTAGGTGGTGTAGGTAGGTAGTGTAATACTCATCGCTCCCACGTGCGTGCAAGGGTCCCATAATCCGCCATGCGACAGAATTCTTCTAGAATAGAAGGGAAGGAATATAAATTAAGGGTGCCAGAAAATAAAAAAGAAGAAACGTGGCACGGCAAAGCCACCATGCGGTTACAATTGCAGATCTTACATACATATATGAACATAGCATGCGGAACGAGGCACGGAATCTGCAGTATTAGATTATTCGACGCTTCTCTTTATTTTGTACTCATTCCTCCCCACATGGGGCAAAAGCGGTCCCAAGGCTATGCCAGGTATGCATGATTGGTTTGTCCTACAGATGGTACCAATTCTCATGTCGAGAGGATGCAAGTTCTATTTCCGTTTCTGCCCGCCCGTTAGCCTCCCTTTGCATTTAATGTTTATTCATATTCGCATTCGTGGAATCTCGGGATACTCCTAAACACCCTCCTAAAAAGCTTATGCGCTAAAAGATCCGAACCCTCCGTGATCGCCACCCTGAGTAGTCGCTGTGATTGTACCGTTAAGGAGTGGACATTTGCTGTTAGTGTTATTACTGTGTTAGCGCAGCTCTGGCACCTATGATGAATGATGACGCAGTAAGGTGGACGCAGAAGGAATAGGGGTCAGAGGGTGTGGTATCACGCCGTTTGCACTAGGTTGGACGGCCCCCTGGAGAGCAGCCTGATTGGCTAGGTGTGTCTGGGACAGGCACGTAGCAAAGAGCAGGCGATTATGCCCAACTTGGACAGAAGAATCTTAAATGTTGCCCTCGTCGTGACAGTATGCGAAGGCAAACATTCAATATCTCTTAGAAGGCTTTAGAATTTAGGGGTGGGCATGGGGATACCGGGGCTTAAAGATGTAAGAATAGAATGACAGTAATGCCAGTACCTCTTGTTGGTTTTGATATGTCCTACTTGCCCGCAGTTCGCGCATTTCCGAGTCGTACCGCCTGACGCCTTATCGCCAGAAGCATCGGGGGATGCGGCGGCAATCGTGTTTACGTTTGTACTCGCGTTCTTCTTCTTGCCTTTACCTTGCTTCTCGCGAACTTGACGTCGATCTTGGTTTTTAAGTAGGCGTGACAGCTCTTTCTCAACACTATTCTCATGTGAGCCCGTGTCTTCCCGAGGTCCACCCTTGGGTCTCGACATGACATGAGGTAGGGGAATGAGGTAGTACTTACAGCTTAACTTTGTCGCGGTTATCGTCTGCATCTGCAGTTGGTATAATGCTATATACACTAGATACCCACGTGTATTAGTTTGCGCTCCCATCGTGTCCGTGTTGGGACGAAGTCTGAACTTACTCTCTGTCCTTCGCAGTAAGGGCGGATCTTTGTTTCATGTAGTTTCGTATGATGAGAGGATCTTCGAGAATAACCGTCTCCGAAACTACCTCGCCGGCACTGTTTCGCTTCTTTCTCGTGATCTTCAGTTTGCGTTTTCCGCTGCGACTAGCCGCGCTGAAACGGCTGAACTGGCTTCGTCCGTCATCTACCGGGGCCGGTGTAGCGTCGGCGTATCTCTGGTTGAAGCGATCGTCTTCATTAGCTGTGTCGAGAACATCAGCATCGTCGTGGGTAGTGCTATCACTGAGAGTGGTCTTCTGTCTTTCCCAAATCTCACGAATGGCGGCATTGTACATATCCTGTTGTTTCTTGACGTTGTACGAATGCCCTCCGTTGGCCTTGCGCTCGCGCTCAATGGCATCTGCCGATGTAGCCAGCGGACCTTGCACGGCATTGATATAACCACCTTTCATGGATGTCTTAATGAAACTAAATCCCAAGCCATGGCCCGTAGGATCACCTTCTCCATGTAGTGCCACCATTGCCTTGCCGGCACTTGCATCAAGGAAATTCTTGGAGATTCGCCAGGGCGCCAGCTGCACGACAAGCGGTTCGTCGACGCCGTCTTCGTTCTCTTCTTTGTCCTTGGGGTCAAAACCGGCGTTCTCCATCAACTGCTGGCCAACTTGCATAGCCTCGACTAAGCATACATCCTCGGGCTTGATCATGGCACGGATAGCAGCCTCGTCCATCATGGCCTCGCCCTCCTTGAGATGCCAAGTCTTCGTCTCTTTACTATAATCGAGGAACTCCTTTAGCTTCTGTCTGTTCTGCGGATCCTCTTTCTCAAAGACATGCGGCGTAATCTCCTTTAGAGAGACGTCCTGGCTCTCTTTCTGCTTCATCATTCGGAATGCGATCATCTTTAGCCTATTCTTCGACGTGTTCGTAACTTTCCTGGCATGAGGTCCAGGCACTTCCATCGAAGGGAAAGCTTGACCGACGGTGTATACATGGTCAATGTTACGGAGGAACCACCTCGGGCCCTCCGAAGCGTTGGTAGTATATCCAAGAAGGAAGTCGTTTGGGCGTGGATCGTGCTTGAAGATCGGTGCACGATACATCTCGTTATGGAGAGTGGGGACAGTCTCACCAGGATCGACAGTACCAAAGATACTAAATGGTGACCTGTCTTCGGGGAGGAGAGGATGGGTCTCGCCAATATCGAGCTTAGGCATTTTCTCGTCGTCGCCCCGTTCTTTGCGGCGATAGTAGTTGATGACCCGGTTACCCATACCGAAATTTGAGAGCACAGTGGGGAACTGTTCACTGTACTCGAAGAGCACAGCGGTGGAATTATCGTTAAGACTAAGATCTTTCGTAGTCTTGAAAATCTCCTGAGTACCCCGACCTTTGATGTCCTTCCTCCTGACCTTGCCGGATTTGCGTACGCCGATGTTATGCTTCACGATCTTGTCTACGTTAAACTTTCTGCGATGGAATTCCCAAGGCTGCCCATCCAGCTTCATACGGTAGAAGGGGAATGTCAGCTTGAGGGCTGGCAAGCTGTGCTCGACACCGACACTTGATAGCGTAGCTCGGACCTTGCTCTTGTGGTTGTTCTTCAAGGCGTCGTATGCATCGTCGTTTGAGATGTTGAAGTGGCGCATGACATCTCGCCGGAGTTGACCGCTCGCCATACGCTTGGTCTTTTCCTCCAACTTCTGGCGTTTCGAGGGCCGTGCCGACTGCACGTCTTCAAGCAGCAGATACGGATCACTGGGATTGAGGCGTACACGCTTGCTAGATTGCCGCGTGAACATTTCGAAATTGTCGATGCCCCAAGTCTCGTAAGATGATATATCTGGGAGGCCGGGCTCGTACTTCGGTCGCTTTGCCTTGGGTTGCGACTGAAGAAACTCCCGATCCCAGTCGTCCATCTCGTCGTCGATATCAGCAGTTTGCGTAGCCGTGGTGTTTGCCTTCGTTTGTGACTGTTGGTCGGCGAGGGCGTACCAATCTTGGCAGATGGTTGATATTTCGTCGAAGTTAAAACCTCCTACGAGCTCTTCGTCGTCCGATTCGGAGAAGCCATCCTCAGCGTCAACGAAAACCACGCCACCAAACCGACTGGCCCAATCGTCCGCGTCGTGATATGTAGCGCGCTGGTTGGCTATACTTAGAGCATTGTCGGGAATACGGAAGAGCTTAGAACAGTCGGCATCAAGCTCCAGTTCGAGCTTCGTAGGCACAAACTCTGGAGGATCCCTGTCCTTGTTCGTAGGCTCCTTGTACTGGAACTCGGCCGGCCACTCGGGCAGCAGCTTGTTGAAGTGGAGGATCTTATGTTCGGCGAAGTAGGGAAACTTTTCGCGCAGTAAGTCCTCGGTGCTCTGTAGAGGCTTCTGCATCCCCTCGTTGGTCTGACCAATCCATTTGTCGATGGACACGCTATACTGAGGGAAGTTAAGTCTCCAACGCTCCTCAAAGGTCATGTTTTGCCAGGCCTCGTCCGTTACCTCGCGGGCAGCGTCGAGCTCTCCATCGTGCTCGTGTTCTGGCCCGAGTTGTTCGTTCGGTGGTATATTTGTGTCTGGCTGTTCTTCGGGCGCAGCCGCAGGGGCTACGGCAGCAGCGTCATCAGCGCCGGCGTCTTCGGGCGGGGGTGACGAAGGTAGATAGTCGTTGTCGCCTTCGAGACCGCCGCCGAATAAGTCATCCAGGTGGTCGGTATCATGGCTCGTGCCTTCATCTTCGGTCAGTCCCGGGGGTTGGGAGGGACCCGTGTCGTGGAGGGCATTGCCGGACCCAGAGTCGCTGGCAAGGTCGTCGTCACTCATATCCTCGAAATCGATGGCATCATCAGCCTTATTGGTCTGGTCAATGACCTTGTCGCCAAAAATGTGGAGGTCGAGACCGTTGGCTTGCGAGGCTCTCGGATCGTCATTGAACATCATCTTCATATCCGCCTCATCCCTCCGCTCCTGCTCGGCCCAGTCTATATTGTCGTCGAAAGAAGGGGCGTTGTGGTCGTCCATGGCCTCCTCCTTGATGGCGATGGGGCTCGGGATATCGTGAAGGCCGTGGTTCGCGCCGGGCGCGCCAGCCGGGGCCATTTTCAAAGGGCCATCCATGGCGAATACACGCGGGTCGATTGACCAGAAGAGAACTAGAGATGGTTGCACGGCTCGTGGGATCTTAGACGCTTCGAATCTCGAGTCCTCGGGAGGCTCGTTCACACGAGGGCGTGGGATGACTCTCGCATCGCAGGCAAGAGAAGGAGAGGAGGTATCGGTAATGACAACAACAGCAGCAGAGGCAGCAGAAGCAAGGGCGGCGGTGGCGGCGGCACGACGTGATGACTCGGATAGGATGGTCCAAGTTGATGGCAGTCGGCAGAGAAGTCTATCGCGCCGCCATCAAAAAAAAGTTAGTTGAGTAGATTAGGTGATGGGAGCGCAGCCTCAACTGCTTCACGCTTCGCGAGAGAGATGCGCGTTGAGGTTAGTGAAAGGGCTCCTCAATGAATATGCCAAGAAAACGATGTGGAGAGACTGGAGGCCTGTACACTAGTAGACTAAGGTAGGTAGGCCGAGAAGAAGTCCAGTTAATACCGGCCGCACCCCGCAGGCGTAGATGTACATATGTAACTAAGAACGGTACATGTCCTTCGTATCATACGTACTTCGTAGGTTGCACTAACGGTGGCAAGCTCGGCTGAACTAGTCCATATATGGCAGAAGTAGTGGAGCGTCAATAAATTCAAGTGCAATTGGAAGGCTGGATTGAAGGGTTCAACTACCTACCTAGGTACTTCGTACCTACATGTACCCAGGTACCTAACGTTTTACCTACAGCGACAAGTCTGAACAAAAGAAACGAAACCTGTCTGGCACCACCCAAAGTATCTGCTTGATTGACCTGTCTATCTTTACTGTTATTAGAGCAATATTTAAATACACCTATTTAAATAGAGCATCTAGTCATCTCCTTGTGTCGCAGCAATTGGGAAACTCTTCATTTAAATAAGTAAAACCCATCGAGCTATTCCTACAACATACCTAGCATCGTGCCTCGCCGTGAACTGCCACGATCCATGTTTACAATAGCTCGAGGTGACGCCCCGGCGCATTGGTAGACGTAGAAAGCCTGGCAATTGATGACATAATCAGACAGACAGTTGATTGCTAGTCAATGCGAAACGGGAAGAGCTATCTCGCGCTGTATTCACAAGATGCGTCTACTGAGAATAGAAATTGCAATTCAGTCGAGTGCCAGTTTCTACATTCTCATCAGCTAGTGTTCCTCGTATTCCTCGTCGGAAGCGGTCTACGGGGAGCAATGAGCTCTTGCGAGGCTGGAGACGCGGGCGTTGGCATTGCGTATCTCAAGCGATTGGCCATAATTGGCCTATGAAAGATGTTTTAGTATAACCCGCAAGATCCGTATATGGTACAATTAAAGTGAACCCAAGTTAGCCCGGTTTCTGATATGCCCAGCTAAGGGTATCATTCGTTTACAGTATCTGTGCCGATACTGATGCTTCTCTCCTTTCTCCCTCTTCGCTTCAAGTGCCACGTCAGGAGTCGCAGCCGTTCAAACCGACCGCCGCGCCATCGTCAACAGATGCACAATAACGAATGCGTCATCCAACACTGCCCCCAATATTGTTGTGTTTCGCGGTGTCGTTTAGCTAGAGAATTTACGGGTAACCTTGGCAATGACTGTCAAGCAAATCAGCTCCTCTTCTTTTCACAGTCTCATCGTCCAATTGAATGGCGCACGGGCGACGTACTGTGTAAGGCGACAACACTGAAGATAAAGACCAGCGAGAGCACTAAGACGACAACAGGATCAACCTTCAAGCCGGGTGATTCGTCGGTGTAGAGTCCTGGACACATGTCAGCCCTTGCCCTTGCCCTTGCCATCATCATAACTAAAAGCCCCTGCTCCACGTACTCAGCATCGTGCTGCTGCTACCACCAGCACCAGCGGCTCTCGTGCTGCTAGGTCGCGCATTGGCGATCTTCTCCTTCTGATCGGCTGCAGCTCGTCGTCGTATAGCGGTTCGGGCGCCTCCCGGGGGAGCGGGGGACGAAGGTCGACCGGTGCTCACACCCGACGCGGCGGGCGAGGAGGCGGGTGAAGAGGCTCGGGGAGAAGACTATAAATTTGGCCATGTGTTAGAAACGCTCCTACACAAAGGCCCAGGCATCCCGACAAGGGTATGCATGGGAAGAGTCCATGATATGGAATGTAGGAATGGGCGATGGGTGATGGTCACAGGAGCCATCTGCGACCTGAGAGCTGGGATCCTGGACATACCATTTTAGGGGGATATGGGGTAACGAAATAGGAAAACAAGAGAATTGTCAAGACACGCCCTTAAATATAGCGAAATTTTGACAGTTTGTGAAATAGGAAGGCAGGGCAGGCAACTCGCGTGGGTGGTCGAGGTGTTGCCGTTGTTGATGAGATAGGGGACTTGGGCTTGTCAAGCTTTCTCCAAATAATCCTGTAATCTGGGGTCGCACTTATTTCCAGCCGTGTCAATTGAGGCCACGATTTGGGATTCGAAGATGGGTGGGGGGACAAGGGAACTTGGCGTGGAAAAAGGTTTTGCCGAGACCCGGTGTACGTGACCCACCTCCAGGGCTGCGTCTCCAGATACAGTATTATAGACTTGGTAAACACTGTATACCTACTACTTTGTAGTAGATACCTGGTATGGATCACATGTCATATCGATAGATCTTACGTAGGTACGTAGAGCAAGTACCTTAGTACCTACTCAAGATAGATTCCAAGGTCGGAACTTCTGGAAGACTGATACTTTGTAGGTATCTCAGTGTAGCATATCGGACCAATGATATGAGTCATTTTCTCTCTCTATTAGGGAGTGTACCTCTCAGTTTCATTCAACCATCAATAGCGACAGCATGTACATCTATGACAACGAACTTCTTTTTGACTGAGGAGGGGGAAAAGGACTAACATGAAACATGGCATGTAATAGAACCATCTATCTCAGTCGTCAACAAGTATAATTCATTCTCTCAAATCCGCCGTGTCACACCACGTTCTGCTGTGTCCTTGTCATACATAGCCTATGACCTCTCTCCTGCCGTTCGACACTTAACGACATTACGACATTCTCGCTCAGCCTCGTCAACTATTCCCTTCTCCTTCTCCCTTTTCTCCCCCTTCTTCTTCTTCTTCTTCCTCTCCTTCCCTTCGCAGCCCCAAAACCGCCAGAGACATGGACTTTAACTGGTCTTCCGAGTTCCCGGAAGGGGTACTCTCCTTCCTCGACACCGATCTCTACAAGTTGACGATGCAAAACGCCGTTTTCCAACATTATCCCGATGTTCACGTGACGTACGCTTTCACGAATCGAACCCCGGAGAAGAAGTTTTCAAGAAAGGCCTTCGTCTGGTTGTGCGACCAGATCTACAGTAAGTATTGCCTCTCCCATCCATATACCTTGTTGGTTGTTCGTTCCTCGTGTTGATCAGCATCAGAACTTGGTCACATATCTCTAAAGGACGAGGAATTGCGGTTCTTGAAGTCGCATTGCAAATACTTGACTACCCCCTATCTCAACTTCCTCAGCGAGTTCCGTCTCTCGCCACGAGAACAGTTGACGCCCACCTTCAGTCCCATAGGAGAGGACACGGGCGCAGACGACGTCATCGGAGACATTCACATCGAAATCAGCGGCAAGTGGGTAGACACGATCCTCTATGAAATCCCCCTCCTAGCCCTCACATCCGAGGCCTATTTCAAATTTATGGACACCGACTGGAATTACGAGGGCCAAGAAGACAAAGCCTTCGAGAAGGGACTGCAGCTATTGAAGGCGGGCTGCACATTGTCCGAATTCGGCACTAGGAGGCGCAGAGATTACCACACTCAGGCATTGGTATTCCGGGGGCTGGTGAACGCGAGCAAGAAAGCCGCAGAGAGCGGCTTGCCGGGGAAATTGACGGGCACGAGCAACGTTCACCTCGCCATGCGATTCAATCTGGCGCCAATCGGCACGGTGGCTCATGAATGGTTCATGGGCATCGCAGCCATCACGGATGACTATGAGAACGCCAACGAGGAGGCCCTTCGCCGTTGGGTGGCCTGTTTCGGCGAAGGCGTGCTGGGGATAGCCTTGACGGACACCTTCGGTACCCCCGCATTCCTGAGGTCATTTGCCAGGCCCATCAAGCGCCTCCCCGAGACGGCCGAGGCCGCTGCCACTGTCCCTGCCAGCGCCATCGAGTCATCAAAGACATATGCGCAAGTGTTCACCGGCGTCCGTCAGGATTCGGGAGATCCCGCTGGCTTTGTCAAGATGATGCGCGATTTCTATGACAGCCAGGGCATCAATGATGTGAAGACCATCGTCTTCTCCGACTCTCTGGATATTGAGAAATGTATCGAGTACAAGCGCGTCTCTGACGAACGAGGCTTTCAGTCAAGCTTCGGTGTCGGCACGTACTTGACAAACGACTTTACGCAACTGACGACAGGCAAGAAATCCGTCCCGCTCAACATCGTCATCAAACTGAGTTCCGCGGCCGGTAATCCCGCCATCAAGATCAGCGACAACGTCGGCAAGAACACGGGCGATTCAAAAAAAGTAGCTGAGGTGAAGAAGCTCTTGGGCTATGTGGAGAAGGATTGGGAGGGCGGCGATGAGACGAAGAGATGGGGGACGGACAACGATGCTGTAAAGCCGTGAGACTGGAGTGTAGAATATGTATACCTAACTATCCGCCAACTAATTTCATGCACGCCGTTAAATCAATATGGTAGAAGGTGACTAGCTTCATTCTTTGAGAGGCTAGGATATTTTCTTGACGCTCTGGACTATCTAGACCACCCTAAGTTTAGAAATGATACGGCCTTAATGCCTTATCGTATAGTGAAGCTATGTACAAGTATAAAGCACACAGTCATAATCATATGTTACCAGAGGTCTAGAACGTACATATTCATATCATACTTTAGAGACTTAGCCCTCGTTTTTACTCTACCAATATTAAACGGGCGGGTATAGGGAAATTTCTTAGAATTAGATGTAATTGTTCAATCCGTGGGAGTTGGGAACACTTTAATAACCTTGGATGCTAGCACTAGACTTCTAAATTACAGGTCTCGGCCTGATCATATCGACACTGCCATTAACCCGGCGCCGGTTCAGTGTTGAATTAGGCGCCATACGGCCATAATGCGCCTTCAATTTCAGACACCCGAGTTCCTTGTGATGTTGTGGTACTAGCACAGAATTCAAATCCGAAGAAACGCCAGCTTCCAGTCGCAGTGCGTCCAACCCAACCTATCCCATCCCATCCCATCCCAAGCCTGTAGCCGTTGCGATACATAACTCCCGAAATCAGTGGAAGAGCTACCGTATCTCCCTCTTGGGTTAAGCCTGACAAGACACGATGATACGTAAGCTTTAGCAATTAGGTGCTGGCAGTATGTATTCGGGGCCTTCCAGAGATCCCACCGTGTTCCGGAAGATCTTCTTGGTGTTGTATGTGGTTACAGGAGTGAAGCGTCGAGCAGAGCGTCGCGGGCTACCCTGAGATGGAGTGGAGCTAGCAAGATGCAGAACTCGGTGAGGCAGTGATGCCACGGAATCCGGTGTCTCGCCGCTCGTGGCCATCTGAGATGCCGATGGACGAATTAGAGAGCGCCGGCGGTAGAATTTCGTATCCTTCTTCGAATCTTCATCCTCCTTCAGCTTTACTGGGCTCTTGCTACGACTCCCGGGACGAGTCGATTGGCTTAGCCCGGGCCTAGACGAGCGATGGGGGAGCAGTGGTCTGGACCTTTCGTGGAATACAATGTGTCCGAGAGGACCGCGGGGACCGAGTTCCTCGTGAATAATAGGGTTGCTGGCCTGCGAATCACATGCTGTCTGGATCTCGTCATCGGGCTCTACAACAACTTTGCGGTTTGAACGTCGTTGAGCTATCGGAAAGTAAGTAAATCATTGACGTACTAATTAATACCATAGAACCTCAAGTTGAATATGATGGTCACTATGTTACTTACAATCGTGAGGTGTCCATAGGGAAAGCGCGCCACTCGAGCTCAAACCACTGCGCTTAGCCTGATATCTTGAAGACGTAGATCTCTCTTCAATACAAACAGCAGCATCATTTTTGTCGTCCTTGTTGTCCTTGTCGTTCTTGTCGTTCTTGTCGTTCTTGTCGTTCTTGTCGTTCTTGTCGTTCTTGTCGTTCTTGTCGTTCTTGTCGTCTACTCGTTGATTCTGATTGCTGTCTGATTTGCAAGATGTCTCAGGTCGCGTAGATTTGCCTGCCACGTCGGCTGAGGCATCTTTTGGACTGTCAAGTTCCAGACTGGCCCTGGTGCTGTGATTGTCATTTGATTTAAGAACGCCGTACTCGTTCAGAATGTCAACACTTGTACAAAGCAGTTCGTGCACAAAGCCTATGTCGTGGCCGATCGATTGTTGTTCTTGCTCAGCCGTCTGGCGAATAGCTTCTATATTTCTGCGCGTCTCGGTGGCGATTTTGTCGAATTCGGCTCGAAGATTTGCTCTAAAGCTGACATGGGCTTCGCTTGCCACTCTCAGTGCAGCTCTGGCCATGGTCTCCTTGCCTTGGTCACGAGCTGCTTCCTCAGCTGCACCATTTCTGCGCGCAGCCAAGCGCGAGATGACGCCGTTGAGTACGCCACCCAGATTGTCTGGCATTGTACAAGGACTGTATCAACACCACTTTGGGGTTAGCTTATAGCCAAGGCAAGAGCAAGGTAGGCTTGATTTTGTTATCATAAGAGTTTACGTTTCTTACCTTGGACACACACATATAACTTTTCGAGTTTAAGTAGCACGGCCGGAGAAATATGAATTAATTTGGCAGGACAAGGAACATGGCATGCTTGGGCGAACTAGATGAGAGTAATAAGCAGGTGACAACAGTCGATAGCATTATCGCTCTATAATTTGGAAAAGCTGGTGTGTTTTCTTGTTTACGTATTTACCTAGGTACCTACCTATGTTACCTACTTACTTATATAGTACTTAGGCAGGTACCTAGTATGCTGCTGGCTGTTATATTGTCGTCGATAGCGTTGACGAGGGACATAATATATCTGTCTATGTCGGAGGATAAAAGAGAAACCAAGTGTGCGGTGCTGGTTATTTGTGACTACCTGTCTGCCCCGGCAACAGGGAGGTTAGCAACGCTGCCTTGTTCTGCAATGCTACCTACATGTACTTCTATAACAGTTTCTATCATGTACCTACTTTGGTACATATATATGCTCGCTACATGTCGTGGCTTCCTGGAGTATATACTATAATTACTTCAAGGCGTGTGCTGGCTTACTTTACTTTATGTACTTATCTTGCCTGTAGGTACAAAAGGCACCTGCACCTGCCTTGTCGCCTTAACATAAAGTATCTTAGGTACTTAAGAATGAGACTATGTGTGTTCTTGGGCAAGAGCTTGACTGGGTATTGTTTGTCTACAGGTAACGTATAACAAGACCGTGTGCAACCACTGAGCTCTGCTGCCATGTGTGAATAAATCTACAACATATATATACTTCTAAGTCTGTAGATGTGACGCCGAAACTGGGTATTCTCGTTGCCCCCCCTCTATGAAGCTAACGGCACCCTGGGGACTCCCAGCCGGCCAGAGCCGGTCGATTGACCCATTCGCCGGGGATTTCGGCTGTACTCCCCAACGGCTCAGAGCGGCCTCATACGTCGTCAGGCCGTGGTTTCAGTGGGGTCGCTACATCCCACGGCCGGGTGCCCGGTAGGCACATGCCGTAATTATGCCTTGATAGATTTCAGCAATGCACATTGGAAGTCTTCATCAGCTGTGTCGATACGCGGAGAATGCTCTCCGCGTCGGCCCCAACACCTAATATATGTTTGATGTGTCTCGGGTTGCAGAGCTCACAATCCATCTCTTACTCAAACCACACTCGATGGGGATGGACGGAAGACATATGCTTAGGTGTCGTTCGTCTTAATCCGCGGGTTGACTTACACCGGTCGCTATGTCGTCGAATAAGGACGGTAAACAAACATCACACCACAGTGGTGTTCGGTGGGTAGATGAAGCAAGGAAACTCAGCATTAGTGACTTCGGACTGCTCAAAGTCCATTAAAAAGGCAGCTATGGCGAAGTCATGTAGGCATAAAGAAAGGGATGCGAATCGCGTCTATGGTTTGGAAACAATCCGGAAAGCCAAAATTATCGCCCGGTCCGTACCCTTACCGGACGGTCGGTTCTCGCCCGAATCCACAATTTATTATTATTACTATCTATCCCTTTGAAGGTCACATTTTAGTAGACATCAACCCCCCTTGCTCCCTTCAATATGTTTTGTATAAACAGCAAAGGATTGTATTGTCATATGCTCCCGTTTCTAGAACTCTTCTATGCGCTCTATTATTTACACAGGTTTCATAAAATCTATTGAGATCCGAAGCCTAAAAATACTCAACTGGAGGTACGTAGTGCTCAACTGTTACCTATATTTTTCTTGTCTTATATTACAACAACTCAAGCTAATTTTGTCCAGAAGGTAGCAAACTTAAAAAAACTTTCAACAGTCTAGAACCTGGGCCTACCGATGCTCCCTACCGGATTTGGTAGTAAGGGGCATCTGTATCCGGGAGGTACCTTACCTACCCTGCCCTTAGGTTCGATACTGGGCAGGGGGAATCCCAGGCCTTCAAGGCTGTCGGCAGAGGTTGCCCCACCCTGTTCAGGTGCCGTCCAGGCACGAAACCTTGGATGCTCTCAGCACGGCGGACGCTTTAGGGCTAGGTATCTCAGATGCTTCAAGTACCACCAAGGCGCTTCTTCTGTAAGTGCCTAGGTAGCTGGAGCACAGCACCTACCTACCGAAAACCAAACCAGCCTACCTATGTACAGAGGCACGTATATTGCCTTAACAACATCAATTAATTGTAGTCTTGAAGGAGTTCCCCATGCCCACGTGTAATTGCTGTAGTTACCTTAATAACATGCAGTAAATACTCCGTGTCTTGGGGGTAATGCAACGAAGATTTTACCCCTTTCGCATTGAACAGGCCGGAGATAATTGTGATTTATGGGCATATGTACGAAGTGTAGGCACCCCCTAGTGCCAGCTCTCTTGCAAGGATCCAGCCACGATTTCTCCTCGAGAGCCTTACCTAAAGAGTACAGTACCACCTACCTACATCTACATGTATGTACCTAAAATATGCAGGATACTACATGTACCTCTGCACACGTGGAAGTACCTTACTATATAGCCCGATTTACTTTGTATACACCTCCTATTTAACAGAGGTACCTAGATGCTGTAATCCACGCAGTATACATGTACACAAGTCTGCTACGAACTGAGGTTTCCGAGAGGTATGATAAATAAGTAAGTTCTGTCAACATAACGTCTGCAGTAGCTAGCGCGTACGGCGTTATACTAAGACGTTACTTCGTAGCGTGCTTTGTATGGGTCCCGAAACTCGTGGTGATCAACGTCGACCCCTCGCATCCCAGTCTGGTCCTGCCAGTTCATCGCCCTTTTTAGCGCTTCTCCGCGACCCTGTCCACCGGCCCGTCCAATCATGGCCGTCTCGCGGGTCTCTCTTCAATAGTCTCTCTCCTGGGGCGTCTAGGTTGGTAGGTCCCTCGCACTAGAAGCAGGTAAGGTAGTACCACCTACACTACCTTACACCACCTCCACGCTACCACTAGATACGCTATCTGTGCCCAGCCAGCTACCTAACTAAGAACTCGCCCCCTGGACCGAACGAGCCAACAAGCTCTCTGCTTCGTTTCTCGCTTCTGCTGCCGTACCTGTCATGTTATGTAGGGAGCCAGACAGGATGGCATCCTGCTCATCTTTTAAGTCGCCTGCCGGTTATTCGCTTTATGTCGTGTCGCCTCTTTCCCTTTGCATCCATTTAGTATAGCATCTTTTTGACGATACCGCAGCCCGCAAGAGTGTCTCTCATACTGTTCATAATTCGCCTGATCACGCTCGTCATTGTTCTAAGTACTTACAATTAGCATTGCTATTACCGCTATCGTTTGCTGCTGCTGCTCGACGACGACAATACGACGCAACCCCGTCCTCGTATCTATCTGACAGCTGCCTCCACACTCACTCAGTCACTCGGTCACCCAGTCCAGTCGGTCACTCACCCACGACCCGTCCTCTACCTACTTAGGCAGGCAGAGTTTGGCAAACATTTTGTCACATTTCGCAACTCATCTCATCCGCTTCCCACTCGGTCATCGACTAACCCTGCTCGTCTATTCACTCGAACCTCCGGAACTGACCTTGACACACTCACACTCCACGCTCGCTTCTTGTTGTGGGCTCCGCGATGCGCCTTCAGTGCCACCATTCCACCCGGGTCGAGTCGGCTTGAGGAACCGTCAAACAATAGCTACCGTCTTTGTTTTCTCCGTCCGTCCTGTCATATACCAAAACTGTGTCGTCACATATTAGCTATTGGCCCGCTACCGACCCTCTGCGTCGTACGGCACACCTCTCCGAACCATCGTTTCGGCTGTCTACTTCAGCTCCTTGGCACCACGCCTTGTCGCTTCTCCCAATCCTGTCATCTTTGGCCCCGTATCGAGCGTAGTCTACGCTAGGTCCTGGGACCTCCTAGCCTCCATTGTCGAATTAGGCAGCGTAGCCAACTTGGGAGACGGCATTTACGGCACGCAAATCCTGTACGATTGGCTGCTGGCATCAGCATTGAGCAACTGTTGCGTGGACAAAGAGCACGGAAAGAAATATCAAGGTACCTAGGCCAGTTGGAGATACCGGCCGCGATATTCAGCCTGTTGCCGTCGTGCCTCTGCCATGGCGCTGCCCCTGTCTCTCCACAATGACGAGGACCGTTCTGTTCTGCTCCTCACCGACTCCGAAGACGATGACGACCTTCTCCCTCCCAGTCGGCGGACGCCCGCCGCAGCGCCGAAGCCATCCACCGAAGCCATGCGCCAGAAGGCACACGAGGTCACGGCGAATGTTCCCATTCACCCCATTCCCGCCATGCAGTCGGCCTTCGCAGAATCTCTCCAGGAGGCGACGAATAGTGGCGTAGGTGCGAAACCAAAGCTGAAGTTTGGCGATGCGAGGCAACGAAGGATACATCTCCTGAATAGCCCGAAGGGAGCCGGGCTGCATGCTGATGCATGGAGATACCGACCGGGACAGAAACACCATGAGCTCTGGAAACTTCTTGCGCAGGTGTCGTTCGGTGTATACCTGTTACTGAATGGGATGGCCAACAGCAATGAGCAGGTTGTCGACATCCTCCAGGGTCATATTGACGAGGTAGACGAGTTCCTCGAGACTACGCTAGAGGATCTCAATACGGCCTTGGAAGACGTCAAAGAGAGGGTCGAGTTTCTGAAGCTGCCCATGGAAAATGTGGACACATTCGAACACATGTTGGAAGATCGTGACTTCCGCCTACAGATTGTGACTGGAAACGAGAAGATTGAGCACATCATCGACAGGACAACCCTCGCACTCAAGGCCGCGTTTCAAGATGCTGACGAGGGACTGAAAGCTGTCAAGGCGTTTGCAGTTTACCTGGGAGGTCAAAAAGACAAGCCTTGGCGTCAGCAGCGACCGGAATTCGAGGATATATACGACGCCATGAAGGGCAACGCACAGGGATGGTATCAGGCATTAATCGATATGCAGGAGAGTGCCGCGTCACTGGATCATCTGCTTGCCAGCCTTAGCGATATCGTGGTGGAGACGAATCAGAGGGCGGGCGAGGTAAGCCGCAGAACAAGAGTAAGTGGAATCCGACTCGGTCCGATGGAGATGAAGAGGCTTATGCGCACCTTGTTTGTAGTTTTCGGTAGCACCGTTCTCCGGACTTGCCGAACCATCATATACAAACAAGCTTTCAGAGAAGTCGTCGTCTCCTTCGACGCAAGGACGACTGTCGGCAGCTCAGTCTCCTCCCACAACTATATCACAAGCGCCTACACCAGGTTCTCCAGCCGAGAAGGAGGTGGCTTTCTTCGAGGAAAAGGAGGTTACCTTTGTGCACACGACGAGTTCTACGACGGAGCATGCGAAACCGGAGCTGCGGGTACCCGACGGGGACGGGGATGGGGATGGGGATGAAGGCGTCTATCTTCTTCAGCCGCGCACATACACGCCACAGCCACCGGAACCCCTGCCTTCTCCGATGGTAAAGAGTCCGCCGGTGTCTCAGTCTCCCATGTTCCAAGACTCGGTAGCCCAGGACCTAAAGCGGACCTCTCTGCGACAGAGAGTATCGCTGAAAGGCGGTAACCTGCCTGAAGTGATCCACGTACCACCGCGAAATATGGGCGAGATGGCTTCACCTCATTTCCAATCGCCTCAGTACCAACCCACCCCACGCACGCGTCAGGGTCGCGACTCGGAATATGTCTCCGGTCTTGAGGTGCACCCGTCGCATCATTCGCCAGTCGACGCCCCCGGCAGCATGTCGGTCCCGAGGTTTGCGACTAGCATACCTTCGCCGCGGTCTGATAAGCAACAATATTTTTACCCCGTGCGAGCGAGCCCGCACTCGCCGTTGCAGCAACGGCCACACACATCCGCCACCGCGCGGCCACACACGTCCAACACGGCCCGTGTACGGGATCAACGGTCGGCCATGGGTATGAGCATGCTCAGCAATGTTACGAATGCCGACGGCCAGGATGGCAAGAAAGTGAAGAAGAAGAAGAGCGCGTTCGGCTGGCTCAAGAAGGCCTTCACGCTAGACGACGACGAGCGGGAAGAGTTCCAGGCGAGAAAACAGCAACAGACGCTTAACCCCTATTACGAAGCCCGCAGCCCAAAATTCCTAGACGGAAAACGATTGCCAGATCATAGGCGTGTGGACCCGTCTAACCGATCCGGCTCTCAAATGTGGTGAATAACCAAGACGGCCCGTTGAAACGACGCGGTCCTTCGCTGCGCCGCATCGGAGAATGGCACCACAAGACGCTGATGCACAGGACCAAATAGGCACTCGCCACACCTGTGGCAGACTGGAGGATACAGGCCCTCATTCCAAGAGCGACAGGCGACGGGAATTTACTCGAGCCGATCTAATTTTGATGCAGAGAGAACAGCTGCAAGTTATATAATCATGTACGATATATCTAGATGATCTCGTTTTTGATTCTGAAAAGCATAGCGACGCATGATAAAACGGGTTAGCGACGGGATCGATCGCCAGGGATTTCCAGATATCACATCTTGTTACCAGCAGCTAATACAGACTCATGATGAATGACAAGAGAACAATTACGTCTCACTTACCTATCTCCTGCATGTTGCGTCGATTTTTGGCACGAGCGTATACCTCGAAGCGAGCTCGAATAGAGCAGCGCACTAGTGTAACGCTACACTACATGTACCTCGACTAGGTAGTGTACTTAGACAGAGCTAGCATGGCGCCAGCATGTGATTGATGCCAGAAACCCAAGTCCACCATTGGTAGGAAATACGCAGAACGTAGATCTGAATATCTGTACACGAAGTATGTGGGTTCCAGTGCCCCGGAACCACCGCGGAAAAGGCCATAACTCTAAACTGGAAAAGGGGTACCCACGTGGACCTAAGAGCATAAAGGTAGGTATACTCACCTACCCATGTACATGCGTCAGCAGCTTATAGTGTGTCCCTAAGGTAGTACTTTCGATATAGTGTAATACGACCTACCTACATTAATAAGCGAATAGCACACTCCGCCTAAGGTTAGGAAGCAGGTTAGGTAAGTCATCGTATACTAGACGGTCGGTTGCAGGCCCGACGCGAGGTGGCGGAGCATAATTACCTAACCTACCTGGGGCAGTGTAGACAAGCACCCCAGCTCTTTCTTCTCCTCAGGCATGCATCTCGTCTCGTGATACCGGTAGCACTTATAGTATCTGCCTGGTGTAGCTCCCATCTAAGCTCACGAGGGAGGTACTTAGACACACAGACTTACATTATTGACCTTAGCGACAACCTCGGCCTCTGTTCTGTCTCATCCGTGACGATCTGACCGTCTTACCAGCTAACTCCACTGCCATCGAGAGCCCCTTTAAAATACACGTATATATACTTATATAAACATACATACATACATACATACATTCTCACGGCGGAAAACGAGAAAAACAACAAGAAGGGAGAGAAGAGAAAAGAAACCCCGAAGAAAAGAAGAAGAAGAAGAAGAAGAAGAGAGAAAAAAACTCTTGAGATAGCCGGGACGAGGAAGAGAAGAGACGAACCTCCCCCCCTCCGCTTCCTACGATGGCGCGCTTGTTCACTTTCGGCACCGATCTATGGGACCCCTCGCACCGGTTCGAGACGTCTTGGCTTTTGTCGCCGTACGCCTTGTTCGGTCTCCGTGCGCTCCTGGTGAGTTTTGTCCTAATGTCCTAATTCTTGCGAAGGAGAAGAAGAAGAAGAAATTCGCCCACGTGGCTGGCATGGGCTTTTATTTTGTTTTGTTTTATTTTATTTTATAAATAAATAACTACCCGCTGACACCGCCGTGATGGTGATGATGGCATGAAACAGGCCCTCTACGCCTTCACCACCATCTTCTTCAACATCGGCTACGCCTGCGCGCGGCCCGAGGAGGGCGGCTGCGAGACGTCCCGCAACGGCTTCTCCTACTTCACCGTCCTCTCCTACTGGGGGCTGGCCTCGTACCTCTTCGTCGCGGCCCTGCACACCTTCTTCTACGCGCGCCACGGCCGCGCGCCCCTCGACGGCTGGCCCAGGCCGCTGCAGGCCCTGCACGCGCTCCTCTACTCCTCCGTCACCACCTTCCCCTTCGTCGTCGTCATCGTCTTCTGGGGCCTGCTGTCGCTGCCGACGACGCTGAGCACCCCCTTCTCGGCCTGGGGCAACATCTCGGAGCACGCGCTCAACGGCGTCTTCGCCTTCGTCGAGATCGTCGTGCCGCGCACGAGCCCGGCCCCCTGGACGCACCTGCCCTTCCTCTGGCTGCTGCTCGCCCTCTATCTCGCCCTCGCCTACGTCACCCACGCAACCAAGGGCTTCTACACCTACACCTTCCTCGACCCCGGCCTGCAGGGGCCCCTCGTGGCCGCCTACGTCTTCGGCATCGCCGTGGGCCTGTCCATCCTCTTCGCCGTCTTGCAGGGCCTCGTGTGGCTGCGTCGCTGGATCACCGAGGACAAGCTCGGGTTCGACGGCAAGTTCGCGCATGCCGGGGCCCGCGTCGCCGACGAGGAAGGGGCGCAGGCCGGCCGCGTCAGGAAGAAGTCGGGGGAGGACGAGCACGTGTTGGAGACTCTCCAGTCCGCCGCCTAGCCGTGGTGCGAAACAGCTGGGCAGGGCGAGTTGAGACGTTGGATTTACCTACTACCTTATAGCGAAGATGGCCTGCTCCATGACGTGGCAGGGGCGTGTGCAAGAGAAGCCGTGATTCCCATGATAGCCTGCCTGTTGATACCCCCCCAAGCTTAATTAGATACCGTGCATGCTTATTCCCCAGTGTTGGCGACATGCCTCGTCTAGCCTATTTACAAATACTCATAATAATACTTTAGTCATACAAAATCTCTTTCGCACATGACCTCGGGCCTCATTACGCCTCGCCTCGCCTCGTCTCACCCGTGACCAGTGCGGTAGACGGAATCCCTCAACATTTCAAGTCAATACCCCGCCTTTTTTCCGACTCTCTAAGCTCAAACATGATCTGGACCCCAATGAAGAGCACCGAACACGCGAGGCCCAGAAACGCGTACCCTACCGAATGAGTGAGCAAGGTCCAATCCAGACGTACTTCATCCAGAAGAATTGGTTCCGGATGAGACACAAGGTGTGATAGGGAAGACTAAAGGAGAGAAATGGAGAGAAATGGAGAAAAAAAGAAGAAGAAAAGAACTCACCTGAGAAATGCTTGAATATGCCCGCCAAGATAGCCCGTAAACCCTCAACGCCAACCGCAAAGCCAACAAGGTTCGCCGTCATCATCATAAGCACATTCGCTACAGCGCCAACGCAGCACCACATGCGGTAGGCCGTCGGGCGGCCCTCCCATCTCCGCTTCGGGAACAGGGACCCAGCGGCCATCTCTGGCAGCATGAAAAAGACGATGAGCCAGCCCCAGATGAGCAGGCGTAGCTGGATGTCGTGCCAGAGAGCGACGAAGGTGAAGACGAGGACGTACGTGAGGATGGAGCGGGCGGCGTCGCGGGCACTCGTGAAGCTCGACCCGCCGAGGGGCACGTAGATGTAGCGGAGGGACCAGCGGTAGAAGCTGCGGTGCCAGGAGCGCCAAAAGGCCAGCGTGCTCCAGTTGTCGCTCACGCAGCGGACCATGTTCTCCGGGGGGTCGATGCCGTCGACGAGGGCCCAGAGGCGGAAGAAGCGCCAGGGCAGGAGGAGCTTCAGCCATATCATGTGCAGGTTGAAGTAGCTGAGCAGGCAGAGCTGTGCCGCCGTGTACTCGGACCATCGCGGGCTGAACTTGCCGATGGCTTGCACGTAGTCGTAGTGTAGGATGACCTCCATGACCAGGAGCGTGACGGCGAACCGCAGTGCGTACCGGATGGTGCGGGACGTCTCAACGGTCGCGGGCCTGTAGCGGAGCTGCGATATGTAATCGTTGAAGGTGATGATGGGCCCCGTGAGGTAGAGCGGCGCGTAGATGGCGTAGGCGACGTAGTTGCGGAAGGAGAAGTCCTTGGGCTGCGCCGGTGTCGAAACTCGGTCTCGTTCGCTCAACGAGGAGGGATCGAGCTGTTTCTTCGCAAGGTTAGTTAGGCCGGCCTTTTGCGTAGTACAAGGGCGGGATGAGGGATGAGGGGAGCTCGTGCGTAACCTACCTCGACAGGGCTGGCACTTCTCCTGTCCAGACTCCAATAGTAATCCAAATTGAAGCTGATGAGGCGCAGGACGGTGATGTTGAAGAGGATCTCCCAGCGACTCATGAGTCCGCCGTAGCTATCAAGCCAACCGCCCCAGGTTACGAGACCGTCGGCCGAGCCGCCGGGGAGGAAGATGGATAGTATCGAGGCAAGATCCTTGAACTTGTAGCCCTTGCAGAGCTCGTTGGTGAAGAGGGTACCGATGTTGAAGACCCAACTCGCAACCGGCACATATTTGCGAGGCAACGTGGTGGCAACCTGATAATTGATGTAGAGGATGGTGAGGATTTTGAGGGCCGACAGGCCGTGCAGAGCGAGGAGGTATATTATAGCAAAGGCGAAGTCGAAGGTGGCCCGTTGATCCAGCCTCTGATCTGCCTCTTCCAAGGTCGGCCGCGACGCCCGACGCCCGGAGCCGTGCTGTACGGAGCCGACGCGGTACAGCACGGCATTGCATATCCGGCGCACAAGGGGGTGGAGGAGGAGAAGAGCTACGAGGTAGGCGGCGCTGTTTCGAAGGGTGCGGTACTGCGTATCGGTGACGTCCTTGTGCTCGTCAGTAGTTAGAATTCGTCAGGGGGGCGGCGCAGTGGGCAGCGGAGGTCGCTTACGATCTTGCGGCCGGGGATCCAGCCGGGCGACAGATGACGCTCGTAGTTACGGTAATTGGGATGCGTAGCTGCGGGAGGAGGAGAAGAGAACCGTCAACAGACAGCGACAGACAGCGGCAGACCGCGGTAGACAGCGGTAGACAGCGGCAGACAGAGAAGAGGACGGGGTGTGAGGTCAGATCGTACGTTTCGAGGCATCGTAGGCAATCCAGAACATGCACGGCATTGCGACGGTGAAGAGGACGTAGTATAGGTAGAACTCGGGAGTGCGCCACCTCGACTCCGAGGACGGTCGACCGCTCCACCTCGCAGCGCGCTCGCTTCCCTCGGCGGCCGCGTCAATGCGTGCCTCTATGGCGGCTGTGTAGGGCGTGCTGGACGAGACGGTGAAGCGCGTGTCGAGGGTGTCGAGGTCGTAGACATGGCGAAGGAACGAGAGTGCGCCGCCCATGTTGAGTCTGGGTGGGAGACTGTGGACGCCTTGGACGGCGGGCAAAGGACGCCTACGAGCAGTGGTATCCGGGCGACGGCAACATGAGGAAGGCGAACGGAGGGGTGGCGACGGCGACACGATAGCCGTGGTCGTATGCTGTATACAAGATGTAGAAGAAAGTGAGGAGTTGTGGTACGGAGGAGGACTGTACAGTAGATGTGATAAATAAATTGAGCTGCCGAAAGCGTGCTGAGGTATGATTCGACGCCATTCGGCTGGGCAGGTACACACCAAATCCGGGGATCCACAGCACATGCTTGTACAAAGTATGGACGCGCAACACTCCGTACCGCAAGGGTACCTAACCTACTTGGGTACAGTACCCGGGCGCCGTAAAGTGGGGCTATATCATTAGCAGCTTGAGTCTCCTCCTGTTCTAGACCTACTACATGTACCTTGTAATTACCTCTTATCATCATCTATCCATCCATGTACATGAGGTTGGCCAAGACAGTGAAGCCTACTCTACTTCTTCCTCGACTTCAACTCTGTATGTTAGGTAGCCCTTCCCTTTCGTAAAACCCAGGTCTAAATAAACCAAGGCCTGTTTACTTCCTTCACTTCAATCTCCAAGACGCCAAGTCGTCCAGAAATAGCTCTGCGTATACTATAACCACTCCCTCCCACCTCCCTAATACTCGTAGGTCAGGCGCTAGCTATCTTCATCCTACACCTATATCTAAGTAAGTATCTAGGTTAGCAGTTGACGACTCTGCCGGAGACGCACACACGCAGCATCCCTCCTCACCAATCCGCCGAGGACATGAACCCGGATCCGTGGCCGACTGCAAGAAGCACCTTCGGCAGCAGATCTGTCGCTTCGAGGCCCAAGCGGTCCCACCAGTTATCAGCCACGGCAAGATGGAAACCCCGGGGCCCCTTCCGCCTCTTCGACCTGCCCCCTGAATTACGATATCAGATACTCAGCTCTGCTCTCGTGGACTGTGAGGAACAGTTCCAAGTTTTGCGCATCCTCCTGGTCTCCCGGAGGCTATACGTAGAGGCCGCCAAGATCTTCTATCACGACCTCCAGCTAGATATCACTGACCAGACCAGACCTCCCGGCCTGTTCGCCGGACCGCTCACTCCCCTCTCGCCGAGACTTCACGTCTGTACCATGGATCTCAAGATCCACCTGAAGAGTAATCTCCGCTGCTTTAACGCGTTTTATATCCCTCTCCTGCGCGAAATGGCAGACCGAGGCAATCTCCGCACCCTCCGCTTGGAGATCGACGGCAGGTTCCCTCGCCTGGATTTCTGGACGGACCATTGGTCTGACGACGACGACGACGAGTTCTGCGAGACCGAGGTTCCGCTGCTCGTCGGCCCTGACACGAATATAGACTACTTGGGCCCAGCTTTCCTGGCCGCGAGGCCCTTTCAGACTTTTCTGGACTTCCTTTCCGATCCCCGTATCCCCAGCGTCTTGCTCTATACTTCTAGCACAGATCACTATAGGTTCTGGTGCGAGTGTCACCGGAAGCTGTCTTCTAAGCTCGGCCTGCCGTGCATGGACGGCTCGTGGCGCGGCAAGTCCACGCGCTTAAGGGTGAATCAGAAGCATCTTCTTCGCCTTTTCCGAAACGCCCGCGCGGTGAAGGCTTCGGCCGTAGTCACGCCACTGCAACCTTCTAGTACGCTGGCTCGACACGCATGATCATCTCCATTCGAGTACTACTCTCGTTGCTCGATCATGAAGTGACGCATAGATAAAACGTGATTCCTGCATTGTATACCCAGCCCGTGCACATATGCAACGAGTTTCACATGTTGAATTACAGATTCTTGGGTATCGATATCGACTCTCATCGTCACATACTCTCATCGAAGGATATGTATGCGAATTCGAGGTTCACTATTGTTCTTGCCACCCCCCTTCTCTCGATGTTATGCTATACAATTATATACGTACGGCTTTTCCTGGCGCTTGTAAATGCGAAGCCGAGGTAAACCAGGCCGCACACACCACGATTCCCAAACTCATACCTCTCATGTTGTCTCATCGAAGCCCCGTGCCGCATCAAAGGCATTGGAAAAAGTCTACCGCCATATTAGCCGGGCACGGTGATAAAGGGGGCTGGTCTCAACTTACAGTCGTTCAGTTTCTGGCACGTGAACGGGCTTACACACTAAAAGAGTAATCCTGTTAGTCCGCTCAAAGAATCACGGTCAAATCTGAATACGTACCGTGGTCGCACCCGTCCATCCAATGCCACCGCATTGGGCCCAGTGTGCAGCTCCAGGCCCGGCCGTGGTTGTGGTTGCGGCTGTTGTGCTCGTCTTGGTCGTTGTGCTTGTCGTCTGGGTGGGGGTTGGAGTAGTTGTAGTCGTGGTACCGGAGCCCTATATCAACATAAGTCAGCCAACTCGTCGCCATGAAACCACCGTTCCCAGTCCAACCAATCTGGAAGCAACACATTGCGGTTTATAACTTACCGTAATACCGAACCATTCCATATCGGCATCGCCAAAGACGTCGATATTGTGTGTGATTCCCTAACAGCTTTGAGTCAGCATCTCTTCCCGCGCTCATACCGATGTCACCCATCAAGTGATCCCCGCGAGGTGGAAACTAGGAGGATGCCTTCATCAACTCACCTGCCCCAAGACACCCTCGACATTAGGCCCAAATACATAGCGCGTATACGGGCTCCTGGGCGTATTAGGATACGTAGCCGACGGCGTGGTCGAGTAGCCAAAGACGCCAGTCCACTGCTTGATAGTCTCGTAGTAGTTTTGCGGATATAGTGTGGTATCAGCGGTACCGTGGTGTATGCGCATGCGCGGCCGTGGACCGGTGTATCCGGGGTATGCGCCGAGCGCCGCGTCGGCCCAGTATTTCTGGCTCAAATTCAACTGGCCTTGCGAGCAAGTGCTATTCCACCCGTTGACTGTGCCAGTGTAGAAGCAGGTGGCCGGCACGCCAGCATATGCGATGCCTGCGGCGAACACGTCGGGGTACGTAGCTGCCAGGACGTTCTACGAGTGAATATCAGCGACAACTCGAGAGAGAGAGAAAAAACCCTATAAAAATCCATGACTGGGGGTGGCATATTTGAATACCAGTGAAACTGACCGTCATCATTGCACCGGACGAAGTACCAGTGACGAACACCCTGCTCTTATCCCCATTATACTTGCTCAGTGTGTACGACACCATGTTCACGATGGAATTGCTATCTGCGCCACCATTGTGCGTGAGCGCCGCCTTGGACGACACGTCCCAGCAGGTACCGCTGTACGGCGACTCAGGGTAGATGACGATGAAGCCGTACTTCTCGGCGAGAGTGGCATACGGCGTGCCGCTGTAGTATGCGGACGCGGTCCCCGAGCAGTAGTGGATCGCAACGATGATGGCCGGGTTGGAGGCTACCTTGTTGGGCACGTAGATGTACATCTTGGCGCCCGAGCTGTTGGCGCCGAAGTTCGTCACCTGTTGCAGTGATGCGCGCTTCGCGAGCCCAGCCGCTGCTGTGACGCAGCAGAGCGCGAGCGCGGAGGTGAGGAGCCTGCTTAGAAGGCGCATTGTGATAGTATCTTGGTGTGTTCTGTCCGCTGCGTGCGTACGTACTGCGCTGGAGGAAAAGGGGCGTTCAAACGGACGCTGGACACCGCTTATATAAAGAGGTCGGCTGGTCGGGCTGCCGGTTTCTTTCGCGGATGCCATGCCTCCGCTCCGGGGCGGACAACCGGATGGGACCCGTCAGTCTTCCCCCATGGGTTCGTGTCCCGGATCCATCCCGAGCAGCCGCGATAGCGAGCATAGCGAGCCTATCGATGTCTTACCAAAATGAAATCGGATAATCTATGCTGTCGACTCGAGCCTGTCTCTATATACCATTGAAATATGTCGAAATAATCATCTCATTTGCGTCCCAGGCCCATTATTTATAAAATCTACCTGGTTAGTTCGGACCATGTATCACGAGGAGTTCGGAAGTGAGGTCCGTGATGGTTGGCGAGCGGAGATATTTACACCAATCGAGGGGCATGTCACCCCACAACCAGCAAGCTAAGGATAGGACTAAGGGAGAGGGAAAGCTCGGTGAACAGCTGCCTAGTGTAAGGTCTTTCTTGATCTGGGCATTGGGCGTCTACAAGACTGCACCTTTTCCTTACTTCGGCACGGAAGATAACAACCTGTTGTAGGTAGCCTGCCTTGGCTTGAACAGGATCCTAACCTACTTAGATATTTGTTGCTGTAGCACGCATCTGGTAGACTTAGGTACTTAAAAACTCCCAATGGACAAAGAGAGTTGTTCCCATACACCTATGTACTGGAGATGGACTTCGCTTTGCGCAATTAGCCGACTCGTCCACTTGGTCGAAGTTTACAATGTTATAGACATGCCTACATCTAAGCTAATTGTAGCTATTAACACAGCATGCTCAGCTCGTTGAGTTAGGCTGTACGAGGTAGAGATCCATGATTTGCTATAGCTGATCACTTATCTAATCAGTACGTCTCGATTGGTCTAGTGGTAAGGATACCTGCTTGTCATTGTCTGGCAATTCGCAGGTGGCCGGGGTTCGATTCCCCGATCGAGAGATATGCCTGGGTGATTTTATGTCTAGATAAACAGTCTCTACTTTTTACTTTAATCGCTTGATAATTTTATCCCCTAACTAGTGTATATTTCTACTGTCGCCTTTTTTCTATAGCTGGTATTAAAACAGGGTAGTCTAATGTTTTAATGATTAAACTATACTATTAGCTCTTGTTTCTCCATAGTTTCATAGCACACATTTTATAACTTAGGTAATTCCTAGTTCAAGTGATATAGCATAGGTAGTTCTAGGTAACCATTACTAGCGTGATTAGGTTATCTCAGTGTTATATGAAGTCTCTTATGCTAGTTACATGGGAACTGAAAATGGCTCTCTAGTTTGTTCTATTATGTAACCTCATTATGCCCCAGTTAACTTCTTCTCTAGGAAGAGTAGAGCGACTCAGACTAGCACTCGCTTACCATGGACCTTTTCGTCCAGCATTTCTGTTTGAACTACTTGAACTAACGAAATCAATAACATTCTCTGGCCTTATATTACATGCTATGCCTTTTTGAGGGGAGATTGCATAACACTTATCCATTAGAATATGGCTGTATTGCGAATTCAGAGACTAGAGCAATGGGATGGAGAAATGACTAAGAAGAGAATGATGTAATATGGGGAACAGCAGACTTATTGTATGTAAAAGGAGAGTTCTTGTAACTACAGTATGTAGGCACGACTCTGACCTTCGGCTCTTGTTCCCCTTATGACGAACTGTTATTCGTGGAGCTGTACTCAAAGCGCGGCTGGCCTAAGCTAATCTCTACACTTCGTCATCATGCCCACATGCCCACGCATGGCTCGCCTGTTGAATATATCACATCTAGTAACCTACAATGGTATAGTAGTATAGTAGGCATTTTCCAGGCTGGTTGCCGGTTCTTCTGCCTGCATCATAGTATACCTTGATATCAGTGTACATAAGTATGTAAGATATGATGTAGGTAGGTATACACTTGCGCGTACAAACATGTAGCATGTACCCACCCACGCACCAAAAGTACCTCCTCTACCCCACAGCAACCTTCAATCCAGACTAACATTGAATATACGAAGGTACTAACCTACACGAATAAACTATTTTACAGACACGCCAGCCGTGTCGCTTATTCTAACCCACCATGAGCCTTCATTGCAGCGCACTACTTTATGTACCTAAGTGTACACTATAACTTCTTCAACTGTTATAACCTCTCATGTATAGCTAACCTGCATGTAATGTGGGAGGTTTACGATCCACACGAGAACAATGTTCTTGCATGTATGGTACCGAGTCGAGTACCTTACACACAGCGATGTCTATCGGAAACATACAACCCTCCATCCACCTCGAAGCCAACCGAACCCACCCCGATGCTGTGTTACGTCGTGGAGGTAGCGGAGGTGACGTGGTAGTATTATATAGTGTATGTAGGTACAAGGTAGGTATGTATTTACCTCAATGTAGGGACAGTACATGTAGATGTAGGAGGTAGACACTTCATGCCCCCACTCGCTCACACGCTCTCATTCATGAGTTCACTCACTCACAGGCGCACACTACGTACACGTGTAAGGCGATGCAAAGTGCGGCTGCACAAGTAGATGGTGTCATGTCGCCTCATTGCTCTAATCCCAAATAGGAAGGCTTCTAGATGTTCTTTTGCTATCTCAAGCCACCGATAGCTCGCTCATTCACTCTCTTACATGTAACAGCCCATTAGACGACATGCCTCCCTACATGATGTCTCACTCTTATCGGAATCTTAAAAGACAAAACAACTAACATACCGGTATCCCCTTCACCTCACAACCTTGCCGTCTCGCTTCATATCAATCTTCCTCGAGATGCAACACGAGGCATGTGTTCGACGGACGTGTACGAAGTAAGTATTCAAAAGTATGAACGAGCCCCCCACTCCCCCAACCCCCCAGAGTAGTACACCAACCCAGAGCACCCGGGTAATACGAGGCCAGTCCAATGCATGAAGATAGCCATGAATCTGCCGAGATGCATCTCAACCAGTGTATGATACCAAAGTAGGCATCTACGAAAACGTGGACAGACCCAGCCAGGCGTAAGAGAACCAATCATCCCTGTCCCCTGCCACGACCAGATAGTAGGCGGACAGCTGCAGGGACATGGAGTGAGCCTCCGAGTAGGGAAGGTCGTAAGTCTGGCAATCATCATGCCAGGGACTCGGTACGACCTCACATGGGCGAGTGGTGGTCTGGCACATGCGTCCTTCTACACTATACACTATGCACTATACGCTATACACTACACATAACACATAACACACATGCATATGCGTACTGGTTGGTGTATGACGACACATGCCAGTCCCTCCATCTCTTGACACAGCCACGTACAACCTCTTAAGCGAAGCGAAACACAGTAGTGAAGCACAGTGACGAAGCAGGTTGGGAACAGTTGAGAAGGCTCTTAGTGTTCATATCCAAACCGGCACTGGCAACCACCGACACGATGTAACATACATGGTGTTCTAGAATGGTAGGTAGAAGAGATCGACGCTGCATAGGCACCTACGATTTACTTAGTAACCGCTCGTTTAAAAGACGGTACGGTGCGGTACGGTACGGTACGGTACGGTGACGCAATCGATGTCATTTCTTACCATAACCCATCTCTTCTACTCACGGCAACGGAATCTCCAACAAAGCGAGTGAGCAAGTCATGTCATGACACCTTCCTTCCTCCTTACCCTCTTTATTCAACTCACATGCAGTTGAGTTCAGTTGAGCAGCTGAGTAAGAATATCGCTAACCCTTCTCAGTATCGACTCCGTTATGACTGCATCTCCCGCTACGACCATGGTCCTAATGTTCTTACTATTATATACTGCCCAGGGCCTCTAAATTCCTATCCTGTTGACACTTACTCAGCATATGGCTCCTAGACCGATATGCAGATTCAAGGAAACAAAACGCCATCCTATCCTGAGAATGGAATACGGCGCCCTCGCCTTCACTGGGTGGTCTTCCCCACCTACCGATCTAGGTATCAATGAGCAACTAGTTGAGCACGCCGGGCATGAAGATCCCAAACTGGATCTTTGACCGATCGATCATGACATATCTCAATGGACCCGTGAGGCCGCTGCTACAACTCCCGTGCGGGAGTATACACCTAGCGTCGACACAGGCAATTACAAAAAATCGAAAAAGGGGGGGGGGGGGGGGCGGAGGTGATTACAGAGAACACCTTTGATGACTTATAGCAAGGTGACAGCTGCCCCTTCGAATACCGATGAGAGGTTCATCTACGCCACGTGCCCAGTCTAATAAGCGAGCCCGGTCCGCTCGCTACCGTGGAATTAAGTGAGCGAGGCAGCATTGAATTATAAGTTCCCGACAGTCTTCTGTAATACGCAATACCTAACACTTCTCTGAACAACACATGATGATACACCATCGTGTAGTATAGAAATGTGAGACATATATCATTCACTTATTCATTCGTGCAGGTTAATCACCAGATACCCGAGGCAGGTAGGGAGGTAGGTAATAGCGGCGAGATCTCCATATGTGAACCCCCAATGTAACCCCAAGGAAAGTCCAAGTAGTTCAGTGCAGCACGGCAGCACACCAAAGCCGACAAGCCATCGCCTCTCTTCAACTCAGGAATTGGAAAGATGAAACCTGGACGGAAGGAAAAAAAAAAAAAAAAAAAGAACTATTGAATCAAATAGTTCGACCTTATAAAAGAAGAGCACGCAGGCCTCGCTGGCGATGAAATTTAATCAGCCTACACACTCCCCTCCACACCCTCCCTAGGAAACGAGGGAGGAAAAAAAGATAAAAACCGAAACCGCCTAGGCATCGCATTCTTCTCCAATCACGTAGCGAAGGCGTCGGCCGACTCCGTGTACCCCCAAATATAAAAAAAAGTACCATCGGCGTCGGCCGATTTCTTGTATTGGAACGTAGATAGTTAGTGGAAGTATGTGGGCTCAAACACAAGGGAGCAAAAGTAACACGGTCACCCGTACGCAACTGAACTCAATTCTCGTCTCAATCGCGTTGGTATTCATTGTACACACGTCGTCAGGATCCTTTCTAGCACCGCTTCATTTTCCCTTCAGCTTCCGCGGGAAATCTCGGGAATTAAAATACTGAAAATGCAAGATCAATATTCTCTTTTGCTCTCCCTGGTTAGGCAACCATGTCCACCCATCCCATCATATCTAGAAAAGAGATTTTTTTCATTCGATCCCGTAGTCGGTCCATAATCCCTGTTCTGTTGTACATGAATATTCGACGCTCGTGGAATATATATAGCATGCCGCGCTGGGTCGTTGTAACCCTCCTTAAAGTAAATCGTTGACTCAGTTGACTCAACTAGGTTGGTCGGATAATCACCAACTCTATACCCATTTGGAAGGTAACATTTACCCTCTATTCGGCATGCAATGGCACGGTACGTGATGAGAAATCCAAAACCATCCCGAACCGCTACCTCATCGTCGCTTATTCATCGTCTCGGCAATGGAGGTGCCGCCGCCATCGTAGTCCCACTGCCTCTTGAGACCACCAGACTCGTAGACGCTCGCCACGGACTCTTGCCACATAGCTGGTGTGACGAAGGTCTGCACGGGTGGGGCCGTATATTGTTGGCGAGTCAAATGGGGCGGCGGCGCAGACAGTGGCGCGTTGCCGATGGCCATATCCTGGCTGGTGGGAACTTCGGGAGCACCTGGTGAAACGTTTAGAGAACTGGACTGTGGAGTCACCGAGGCCGGCTGGGTTGGAAGCGGCGTACCAAACGTTGAATTCCATTGGCTACAGGCGTTGAGGTGTCAGCTAGCTATACGGGGGCACGACGAGTACGGTCTCTCTCTCATGGATACGGAGCCCAGATGAGAGGAGGACAGAAGGGATGGGCACTTACTCAAATATCCGGGATGGATTCCACGCGGGATGATCTACCATAGGTAGACTGTGGGAAAGTGGTGGCTGTGTACTTTGGCCTGCACCGAGCATGGACAGCGACTGTACAGAAGGAGAGTCACCCTTGCCGTCCCCCGAGGCGATAGATATGGGCGTTATGGGATGATAACTGACGTGTGAATGAGGACCACCGTGCACATCTAGGTGTGGATCTAGAGAACTGGTCCGTAGCAAAGGGGGTTTAAAGGAAGCGGCACGAGGTGGACTCGACTGCGTGCTAGGATGTGGACTGCCATAAGGGAAACTAGGTTTCAAGACAAATGGCTTCCTGGTATCAGCAGAAAAGGCCTCCCTCACGGCATCGATCTGTTTGAGCATTTCCGGCAGAGGCCAGGACCCCATGGTTTTCTCGAGAATTCTCATGTGTCGTGTGAAATAATCTCGAGCGTCGGTGTTAATATCCGGATCTGGAGAAGTTAAGGCGACCTATTCACCGGTTAGCATTACCCTTCGCATGTCGGGGGATTGGTCAAAAATAGGGGACGCACAAGATGAAGAACGATGCAGGAGAGGATGCCATATATCGTGAAGCTAATGCCTCTTTGCATGCACTGAAGCCCACTCAACCCGAACGATTGTAACATGGATTCCTGCAAGCGGCACAGGGCTTTCGCCGAACCATAAGATATCATCATATGTGATTTCCACTGCCCATCGATGCCCATGGGCTCCAAAAATGTAAGCTGAGGGCGATGAAGTAGAATAGTGGCCAGATGATAGTAGGAGTGCACATTCCCAATAAAATGGGACGGTAACCAAGGCGGTGATCCATCAGGGGAGAACGTCACGGTCATATGTGGCGGGAGCTCGGTCAACCAAGCCCTGAGCTGGGGATTCAGCTGGACAAACTCAGGATCGAGGCCCCAATCCTTCTTCTTCTTGACTCTGAGGTACGTCGTATTCATTTTGTGGATCATGCGCACTATCCGGACGAAGAATATAAAATCACGAGATATCTGATGTTCGTCTCCGTCAACACCAGGCACGGGTTGGGGGATGCTGAAATCCAGACTCTCGAGTTCAACAGACAAGTCATTTCGCCCTGAGATACTTCTTAGGAATCATACGTAGAACAGCGACAGCGAGGGAAATTACCTTGCGGGGCAGCAATCATCGTCTCGCAGATAAATATCGTCTGCCATACCCGTGTTTTGGTCAGACATTCGGCCGAGGTCGAGCCACATGATTTCCCGGCTTGATGGTTCTCGAAATGTTCGTCAAGACCAAGGTCCCGGGCCATTGCCACGCAATGAACGATGGACATCCATGACCGGTAATAATAGCCACGTTTTGGCACTGCTTCTCGGGCTTTGAGAATTATGAGAAGGGCCTGAAGAGTACTTAGTCGTGGGATGTCCATAAAGGAATCGGCATGTTCTGCACAGCATGAACGTAAGCATCGGTCGGAGCTAAATCATAACGGCGTGAATTCTTTGCAATTACTTACTGGAAGCCAGAGCGATCCATTGCTGGCCTTGCGCAGGTTCATCAGCGAGCCGTTCAGCGACTGCGAAGATGGCTTCTAATAGCAAAGGAGATATGGATTCGCGATTCGTGTTCCACTGGCGATATAGTTGTGCTTTGTTGAGGACGGGGACGTAAGGGTGCACATGGGTGAAGTAGAGATCAAAGTAATGCAGAATCGTTTCCTCGTCTGGCATGAGCTCCGGCGGAATCCGTATTTTGGATCCCGGACCGGCGTGTATGTGTGGCAAAGTATTCTTGTATTCGTCAGCCTCCTCGAGAGCGGGCTCTTCTTCCTGGGAAGCTAGGGCTTCTTTATTGTTCAAGTAGGGTGCTTAGAACCCAGTTAGCACTTCTGACTCGTTGCCTCAGTGAGTTACCAACTCACCTGTGCCCCTCTCGTCAAGTTTCAACGGGCCAAGCAGGTCAGCCAAGTCGTGTTGACTGTACTGTTCTGTGTGGTGGTACGATTCGGGTGATGATTCGGAATGGGGACCGTGCATCTCCGGCAGCGGCGGTGTTGGAAAGACGCCGGCAGGTGCATAAGACTGGGTCAGCACGCTGACGGACGGTACTGATCCGTATGGCATATGCTGCGGCACCTGGGATGTGTCGCCGTACTGCGTTAGGGGGTATACTGGTTGAGGGGTAGGGTAAGAGCCGGGCTGTGACGTATACATGGCCGTCTTGTGGTGGCCGCCGGCCATCATGTGCTGGGCCGAGGGTTGCTGCATAGCCATCTGTCGGAAGCTCTCCTGTCCAGCTTCGAAGTCGGCCCTCGAAGGTTCGTAAGGTTGCGACTCTTCGGGTGATCCCTCGTATTGGGCATTGGGGCGCACACAGTGAAGCTTCAGGCGGATGCAGGCCGAGCACGGCCACGTGTTTGTCGTGGCGGCATCGCATTTTATCTTCCTGCGCCGGCAGCCCTCGCAAGCTCTCATAACTATCGGTTCGCATGTGTGTCAGCTATTCGGACGGCGGACGGCGACGTCAAGAGGGGCTCATACCCTTCAACCGCTTGTGTCGATTATGCTCATCTACAAAGACGTAATCTACAGCCATGATGTCAGAACAACCAGACTCGGATGTGCTGGGACTATCTCGGAGAGCGAACTCTTTTGGGTCTCCCTTGGAGGTTGGTACGTGGGCGGCACAAACGAGAACGAGTTCACGTGTGCGCTCTGCGGCAGCAGTCTTCGCGCCGCGGCAGGATCGTTCGACGACATGACTGCGAGTGCGACGGATCGATGCACGGACTAGCTGGTTTGGCCAAGTCGCTGGCTGCTTAGCTTGGCTAGCTGTCGCAGCAGCCCTCGCCGTTGAGTCGCGCGCAGGCGTAAGCTCCGGTCATGCGCAAGGACGTGTGAAGCTCGACCTGAGGAGTTCCACGGACGGAATAAACGAAGGAATCCCTCCTAAACCGGGAAGAGGAGGGGCTTGAAGCTGTCGGCGCAATGCGATATATGGTGGTCCTTTTGTCGTCGTTTGTCGTCGTTGGAACCATCGAATCGTCGAGCCGTCGGTCATAGAGATTCCAAGGATAGCGTGCCGAGGACCTGAGAGACTGGGAGCCCAGAGCCGTATAATGGATGATAGCCAAGCAGAGAACTCGTCATAAAGGGGCGACGTGAGACTCTGTCTCGGTCTTGTAGTTCTATGCGTCAGGTACAGTATAAGGTATAGATAGGTAAATGCTACAGAACTGTATATAAGAGCTGTATAGGGAGGTGTCGCTGTTGCGCGTTCGCGGCCAACGAGATTCTCGACTTGCCAACCGTCAATTCTGGATCAGCTCCTGGCCGCAATGCTGGTCTGGCCCTATCGTGATTCGAGATGGCGCTCGAGAACCAGTCTGCACCGTGACAAGTTTAACTCGGGAATATCGTGTGTCGTCTGTACCGGCGCCAGGGAAGAACCCGGCCTTCGGGGGGTTGACAAATGAGGGGATAAGTCCTTATTATCAAGGCCATTTGGGGGGGAGGAGAGAGAGAGGGTAGGTAGCCCAAGGTGTAGGGAGTGGAGGAGCAAGGTCACGGAATACCTGCACAGAGTAAGTACTTCCTTCGCACGAAGTACAACGTACAACAACCTGGAAGTTACCTTACTTCGGCTGCGACTATAGCGGCAGACGGCGGTAGTAGCCTATACCTACTAAGTCCGCCTGCATGTACCTATTGCCGATACCACTATTGTCAATGCTTAGGCGTACTACTTCTTCTAATAAGCGGGGCTGCTTATGTACAGTATACAAGTACAAGCGTAGTGTGCGAAGCTGCAGAACATTGATTAGTACCTTATGTATGTGAACATGTACCTACCTCCCGGTATACACTACACGTACAGTAGGTACATACATGTAGTGTAATTGAAGGAGGGTGGATACATGCTTGCGGCGTCCTCGATGCAACATAAGATGTACATGGACTTACCCAACTGGGCATGTAGGTACATAAGGCGGTACAAAGTACCAGGTAGTAGGTATCTTATGTCGATTGTCAAGAAGCAGGTGAATGTACATTATATAGCGTACGGGATAGTCCTTGACCCTTTGCCCACTACAATGTTGTCCGCGCTGTTTCGTGTCTTTAATGCCTGCAGGGCGGGAGAGGATTCAGTACCAACAGGGTGTTAGGTACCCCTACTTTAGGCACGTTGCATTTGACTAGCCGTATACTTGTCGGTGTCCCAATGATACACGGGGGGCGTCTACGTAGTGCAGCATACTTGAATGTTCTCGACGCAATCTAGCCGACACAAGGCACCGGGTTTGTACGCTATGTGGGGGTTCCTTATACACTCAATTATTGCCCACCTACAAAGTCCTAACATTCCAACGCGTCCTCGGTATGTGCCTATATGATATGGTATCTACTAGTACTGGACTGTAGTTGTGCTATACCTCGTAGTCCGACTTAGATTGTCACTTGAAGTTCTATCCTCAACAAGGTTAGGGGCAATAGATGTATAGTGTACAGGAGCCTCTTCCTGAGCTTGTTTACGCTAGTCCTTTAAAAATGAAGGCTCTTGTGTCGCAATAACCATAACGATCGGCAGTTAGCAATACCTAGAGATTATCGACAGGCATTTTCTTCTAAGGTACCTAACCTGGTAGCGTACTTGTAGGTTAAAACAGAGACATATCTATACCAGGTATACATACTTATACTTCGCAGTATACACATCTAATGCATGTAGTACTTGATTAATTAGTACTACCTCTACTGTATTATCTATATGTAGGAGACTTACAAGTAGTAGCCACGGGCTAGATAGTCGGTAAGTACCAGGGCTCACCCTACATCGACTAAAAGCAGACGATGCTCACACGATGTATACATTAGTATAGTTACAGATTATAATCACGACCATCTCGTCCCCCGGCCCCATGGTTGCATGTACTACCACATCACATATACTACACTGCACTAGAAACATTAATCGGTTTATTAGCAGGCACTATACTTGGCACGAATTCGCGCGATTACCACGAAGAGCTGACTCGGTTACGATATTTATTGGCCTCTTGCTTTCGTTCATCGTCTTCCACCCAACCTCTTAGAGGTAGATGTGACCTAGGTAGCCGCTCGGCTAAACACTATGCCGAATATCGATACAGTAAGGGGCAACCCGGGTCACCGACCCGGTTGAAATTTTGCGGCATTGCGACTTGGCTAGGTAGCCACAATATCGGGCGCTGACCATGACACACGTTCTGGATTGTAAAAGTGGCGTGTGGACAATTTGTAACAAACTGCTAACGAATAAGTGTGAGACCGCCATTGCGATAGAGAGCCCAGCCTAGTACGAGCTTACGCAAGTACCTAGTACTAGAGACAGACCTTCACTTGAATAAGTGAAGCAGGTAACTAAGTTAGTTCAAAAGACAAAAAGGCCAATGAATCAATCACCAACTACCTAGGTACCCGGACGAACCTAATTTACATTGTCGCGCCCGGATCTCTCGTATGCGTGCATACTAGATAATAGGGAGGTGACGAGAAAGATCTGTCGACGTGGTGTGGGTGTAGAAAGCTGTGATGTAGGCAGGATATAGGTTGGCTGTAGGCTGTGGTGTGCGTTTCCGATCATACTGGCGAGCTGGGGGCATTTAAACATGATTTGGACGATGACTGGCGTTACTTCTGGGGGCCAAGACTGCTAATACAGCAGTACACCAATAACCAAACCGTGGACCAATGCGGCGGACCAGTGGCCTCCTTCGCGACCCAAAAATACCCAGTTTTGATGCGGTAATTCTATGCGGGAGTTTAAGCGAACGTACTGTGCCTATCGTCTGCATTGGCGGACTGAGAGGACCCACGCTGAGCATAAACCATATCGTCACGCTGGCGACAGATCTGTTTTCCTACGGCGAAAGGATCATCCATCAAACCTGTCAAGAGAGGGAGAGAGGGAGAGAGAGGAGACATCTGTGATGCAAGACAGCCCCTTAACATCTCAAAGCCAAATACAACAAATGTTGGGAGGGGATGAAAATTATATTGGGCAGCAAGTTAAGGGATGCCCTTGTGAGCAGCCAAAATAACGGTGTTTCATATCTTGCCCATCACTTTGCCCACATGAGCCATCCGCGCTTCACCGCAACACAAAAACAACGAGGTTGGAAGCTCCCAAGGAAGCTTGTATACCTACAGAACTAGGACGGTACAGATCCTTTAGTCAAGGTCGCCTATTGTTAGTACCATACGTATGCAAATACAGATGAACGGCCCGATCAAGATCAGTCTCTTTAACGGCGCTTTCTGAACGACCTACCCAGCCATAGCTGTAGCCTGTAGGCAGTTAGCATAGGTACAGTTCGACCGCAAGCTGGTTTGTGTAACGCCAAAAAGTCAAGGGGGTTCTAGGACTCTTCGGGCGTGACGCGCGGAAACTTCATCTCGGAGCCACGGAGTAAGACGCTGGCTTCCAGGTTTATTTATTGGGTTCGGTGCCTGGGTGCTACCTACAGGTACAGTCCCTACAGTCCCTACACTGCATGTAGGTATACTACCCTCCACGTGTGGCAATTACAATAGGCGGTCGGTACCGGCCATATCCAGACGTTGTATTCTTACCCCCGAGCTCGTGCGAAGTAGCACTTTTCAACTTTCCCATCATGATAGCAGTTAGCGGTTCCCCACCCGGAAGTCGAAGAAAGGTGACGGACTTGCACTACGCATGGGGGGGCAAAGGTAGTCCACAGGGAGGTAGTCCACAGGGAGGTAGTCCACATGCAGGTAGTAAACATGCCTGAGCCTACACCAGCGTACTAGCACTCAATCACTATGACTATGCAGGGTTCGTGAGGCATGCCTCGTCACACGCGATATGCACCGCAGCTGCTTGTTGCGTGTTGGGACGTTTGGGCGTCTTGGCTTGCGGGGAGGAGGGTAAGTCTAATGCAACTCCACCCATATGGATATCGAGATACCTACCTACTCAAGTTAGGTGCCTAGGTGCTTTAGGAGGAATTCTGTAGTTTGAAAGAATAAGTATCTGTACATGGAGCACCGTATTACCGAGTCTTGCGATGACCTATGCTGATTGGGACGTCGAGTTGGTAGTAGCAGAGGTACTATATTGATAGGCGCTTATTTATTAAGTCACAGAGGGGTTCCTCTCGTAGGTAGGTAGTCGTTGAGCAGGCCGCGTGCTATAGGTTCTAGGCCGTAGGCCGCGGGCTGCAGGTTGCAGCTTGTCACTCAAAGCGCAAGTCCGGGGGAAGTCCCGTGTTTACTCTATTCGAGATCTGATCATTCAGTGAATTGCTTAACTAGACAAGGAGCCGCATCTGATGAACCGACACACCGGCTCGGTCCAAGCCAGCCCTAAGGCGACCAGTTAGGATCGAGCAGCTGTCTAGATCTGGTCATGACAGACTCTGGTCTAGGTATCGCAACGCGGCGGACAGGGCCAAATCGAGCAATAGCCGGCTGAATGCGTGGCCAGCTCCGGTCGGTGCGAGGAGACGGGACGATGCAGGACGTTCGCTATATGACCTACATCTAGAGGCATGTAGCTATGCCTCCACGTACATAATGTAGGATGTAGGTATAAGTCCCTCAATGGGTAGGTGGTAAGTACTTAGATGTATCTAGGTACACACTACATCATCATACATGTCGATTGCCAAGAGGAAGGGGAATGGGACTCAAATATGAACCCAGCGCCTGCGTCATAATAAGCATGCTGGGAATATATAAGCATACAGGGCGGTCCCTATATCGCGTTGATCAAGCGCTGTAACAAAGATGGCAATTTGAAATCATGGCACGTGCACTATGCGCAATGTCTATAAATGGAGTAACTGTTCTGAAATCAGCTTTATAACAACTTAATGTACCTGCCAGGCGACAAAGTACATGTAGGTAACTCTGGTATGATGTATGTAATCAGATAGTATCGAGCTAAAAGGTACCGCGCATGCGGCTTATTGGCAGCAAGCCTCCAGATACCTACTTCTACACGTGTATACCTGGATCATGCTCAAGTGGACCTAAGCAGCTGGCGGAGTATTTTGTCAGCTGGCCTTAGTGATTCTGCCTGCCTACCTAAAGTACCGCCACTACCTACTTCGGAGTCTAGGCTCTAGCTACACTTACATGGTATTAGCCATCCAACACCACACATGCCCATATTGACGTCGAAGATATAGGGTTGCCCATCAGACCTATTAGAGCACAACGACCATTCCCTTCCTTTGCTTCCTTCCTTCCCGCTTACACAGCTTCAGTCAAGATGGATAAGGACAATGCCAACCCCACCATCCTGAACGTGTCGGAATTACCCACGCGGCAGAGCAGGAAGAGGGCTGTGGCAACGAGCAAGGATCCCGGCTCAGAACTGGACTTTGTCCTGAGAAGGCCCGAGTACCTTTCCGCGCCCTTCTGCGACCTGTCCTGGACTTCGGATGACACTGAGAGTGATGATGGCTTTACCATCGAACCTATTGATGAACAGGAGATCTATGGTAGGGGCTTCCTCTTTTCCTTCGCCGCCCTCTTCAATCTCTTCTGCTATGACATTGGATGCCTTCTATTACGACAACCACCTACGACGGATAGGGCCTTCCGTCTCGTTCCGTCCCGTGTCGTTCCGTTTCGTTCCGTATTGTTACAGACGTGCTTGGGTACAGGCACCATTGCAAGCAGAAGCAGCATCGCCATCACTATCACCCACCGTCACTGCATGTCTCAGCGCTATCGCTATCGCCACCCATTAGACACGTCAACTAAGATACTACCTACACATGATATACTAGATAGATATCAAATACTCCTATTCTTGATAAATTCCAGGCTGTCTATCTTCCTGCGAAGAGCTCGTCTCGTGTGGCTTGAGCTGCTGGATAGCCGCCCCAATGCCATGTCGTACTCCTGATGAACTTTAGACGACTGACGTCTCGCAGACCTTATTTCGACAATCTCCGACCCAGAACATCCGTTGTCGCTGGGTCAGCTCGCGGTGGTGAATCTACCCGACATCCACATCACCCCTTCTCCTTCTGCAGCTGCAGATCCCGACAGCTTGACTCAGGTACTTGTCAAGATCACACCAACCATCACTCACTGCTCGCTCGCTACGGTTATCGGGCTTGGTATCAGGGTTCGCCTCGAGCGGGCACTGCCTCCCAATTATCGTGTTGACGTTATGATCAAGGAGGGAACCCACAGCCAAGATGATCAGGTCAATAAACAATTGGCCGATAAGGAGAGAGTGGCTGCCGCCCTTGAGAATGCCACCCTCAAAGGAGTGTTGGACAAGATGCTGGAGACCTGCGTCTGAGAGGCAACGTTCTGATCCATCGTCATGGCCCTATAGTTGTCACGCAATCTACAAGAAGCAGTATCTTTGATGCATTTAGGTGTGACTACACAACGCATGACAGACCACTCCTAACGATGAGCTCTGCCCTGGATCACTTACTTTGATACTACGAATCAGGTTGCCGAATTCCTCCTTTTTGTGGTTCCTTTTCTCTCTGAAACCAGTATGGGAGCGGGCAGATACGTCCCTCCCACCCTACAGATGTTGCCATCAAATGTGAAGACGGCAACAATACAAACTAGCACACCTATAGACTATAAGTAGTGCTATTGAAGAACAACCGTTTCATCATGTCCGTGCCAGTCTCCCCATCGGCTCTGACCGATTCATTAATGCCTGTGCCGACGACGCTTAACGTGTTATTCTAACATATGGCCGATTATTATACCAGGTGATAAAAATATCTTGCCCAGCTAGAACGGAAGCTTTCTAGCCTAACTGCCGAATATACGAGCCTTGTATGCCCTGGCAGCTGTAAAGTCGCAGAGCTGTATAGTAAGTAAGGATGTGGGCCGTGCCACCACTTGGCTGGCCCATATCGTTATATTTTTAATAGGGCGGTACAGTAGATGGTGCAATTGCTGAGTTGCTCAGTCGAGGGATGGTTGCCAGCTAATATCCGCCGTCTCACCACCATCCCTAACGCCGAGCCATACTTATGCCCAGGGATCTTGGTTTTAAGGTTATCCTCAAACCCCGAATGAGATCTCATAAACGTGCGCTGTAGCCATCGACTTAATACTCGCATACACCACTAGTGACCCCGACCTTCGCTCGCCATAATCTAGCTCATCAAGTATTGGCTGACATGTGACATAACTCGCGCAGATACATGTAGAGATTACGGACTTAACCCGTCGATAAGTTGCTTGGCTTTCAACGAAATCGTGACTTAGAGACACGGCATGTTGTAGCATGATAGAGCGCCGGGTATGTGGTCTGAACAATGCCGTCATACATGGGTACAGTTTAAGTAGGTAGGTAGGTAGGTAGCAAGACACGACACGCGGCAATCGGAACTAGCCGATGACCATTGCATACGGCTAGGGGTACTTTTCAGGAATGGGAAGTTGTTATGTATGCTTTACACTACCATGTATGCAACATGGACCATTTTCAGTTACCGCAGCGGGATTTAAAAAGAATTATACTCTCTTTATCTCCTTATTTTCTTCCCAAGGTGCTAAATACCTAGTACCAAATAAAATTCTTAAACCACCCTACCTCACATCTCTTTTCTCTCCCTCGTTTAGAACAAGATAATTCAACCTAATTTGAGAAAAATAGTTGGCGCGCTACTGTATCTTTCGTGTCGAACTATGACGTTGTTATCGTAGTTCGAACAGCAACAGTTTCTGTCTTCGTGACGGTCGAATACGTAACCAGGGTCCAGATATCTCTTAGCTCCCAGTTAACAGGTGGACATCCTAGCCAGTGATCGTGAGTTGGTTCAGATACAGTATACAGTCGAGTCTAGGTCGATATTATGCTTTATATATACATATGTGTAGCTCAACAGAAGCTAGAATGTTTCCGTCTCCCCACCCAGATACCCAGTTGGCAGGGAAGGCAAGGAGGTACACCATCTCGTCGTGTTGACCTCAAACCAGTCAGCTACCTGCCTATGTGTCTCAATATTGTGCACATATAACTTAAAGAAGCGAAAACGCCCAACCTTGTGTTATGTTTTCCACTGCGATTCAACTCCGTGCTGTGTACCCCGCGTTCGAAGATGAGATACGGCAGCATATTAACGAATATCTTTCCTCTCTGGCACTTTCATTACATGATGCTAGCATCTATCGCCCCGTTCGCTCGGCACCTGTCTAATTGTGACCGCCAGTCAAGCGCGGCTTAGACAACCTGCAGGGTTTAAGAACTCCCCAGCGTCCCACTCTCCATAAGACTCTGGTAGAAGTCAGGCTCAAGGAATTTTGCGACGCTGACGTCTTCGCTAAGGCCCTTACGCCGCCTCGTCTTGAGCACAAAGTCACGAGCTGTAGCCTGGGCATCAGCAGCCTGCAGCGGGCGCAGAATAACATCCTTATCCAGGGGGTCGCCGGGCACTTTCTGCCATTTATCGAAGACGAGACTGACGACGGCCTGCCCTTCGGTTTGAATCCGAAGGTCTGTCTCGAACCCGAACGAATCGATGACGGGGATGAGGCCGTGCACACGGTAGAGCGGCGTGCCAGCCACGGGGCCGTCGGCGAGCACGTGTCCGCGCCGCCGCGCGAGGACGTTGTACAGCATGGGCACGGCGTCCTGCGGGCCGACCATCGAGCACGAATACAGTGGTTCCATGAGTCGGGGAGATGCCATAAGGAACGAGCTGTAACACGCGCGCCGTGCTGTTGGGATAATCTGACCGCCGCCGCGGAAGATGGCCTCTTGGGCTAGGACGGCGTCCGTGATACGGAACTTGGTGTTGCGTATGGCTGTCGAATAGTATGCATTAGTATAGCTGCTTAGAGGCCCTGTACTTCGAAGGCGTAAAATCATGCAGGTGCTGCTGCGCGCCAGGCGGATCCGTAGTGTAACGCTGCAAGCATCTCAATTTTTGTCACGCATTGACATGCCGATGAACATTGATCAGAACGTGGTAGTCCACACCCATCTCCTCTAAGCCCGAACCAACCAGCCCACCAAGATGGGCCTCCACAGTGGATGAAGAAGAAGAAAAAGCACGGAATATTCCACGGCGACCAACAGACATAGATGGGAGGGAAGAAGAGGATAGGGAGAGGCAAGGATGCCACTAGCGTCCCACCGCTGATCCCAAGGGCGGTTAACTGCTGCTTTAGGCTAGACACCATCGAGAATTGTGGCCCCCCTGTCCTGTACAGCTCACTTCCTTCACGCCCCCTGACGGAAAGAGCGCCATGTCGATGTCCGATTTCTCATCATCGGGGTGCTCGGGATGTTGGACCCAACTGGTGCTCGAGCCACTTGGTCGAGAGGGGAGTCCCCTAGGGGCATGACCGTCTTCAAGAGACCAAGGAACGCGCAGGGAAAAGAAATGGGACAATTGCGCATACTTGCTTGCCTCATCTAGACATCATTCATGGTGGAAGCTAGAGGGAGAAGCGGAGAGGCGGCAAAAACGTGGTAACGTGATGGAGGAAATTGGTAGTAGATGCGACTTACGCTCTTCACATAGCGGGCCTTCTCGGGTTGCCCAACTGAAGCCTTGACGAATCGTCTCTCGCACACTTCTCAGCAGCGTCTTATCCACCTGCCAAAAACATTAGGTATCATGCACTTGTCTGGGAAATGGCAAGCTGAAGCTAGAAGGGTGAGGGGATCGCCTCATGCGGGTACGCGCGGCAACCCTCCCAACTCATCTTGCGTAGTAAGACACCAGGTGCCTTCTGACGAGAGGTGGACGAAGGAGGGCAGGACTCAGAGATGGCTTGACTTACCTCGGCTAAAGTGTCATCCTGTAGTATGTTAGGACCCATTTCATCGGGACCAAAGGCCCATATGCTCCGTGCAGCCAGCAAGTCCCAGCCGTAGCTGTCCTGGAAGAACTTGCCCACCTTCCGGGCGCCGTCCCGCATGTTGACACGGCCGCTCTCAATGTCTTCGGCAATGCCATCATCGAGTGGTTCTGCGATCATGGTGATCTTGTTCTTTTTGTTTGGTGTTTCAGCGTAACATTTCGTAGCCGACATTTCGTCAACCGTCTCGCAGAAACGAGTCACTGGATCCGACACCTTGATCTCCATATCTGCGTATAGCCGGCGAAGGTCATGGAGGACGCAGTCCATATACAATTCGCCAGTGCCGAGGATGATATGCTCACCCGACTCCTCGACCTTTGTCGTCACTAGAGGATAGCTCTTGTTCACTTTCCTAAGACCATCAAGCATCTTAGGAAGTTCCGATGGGTTAATGGGCTCGACAGCGACCTTGAGCACAGACTCGGTGAAATGTGAGACTGGCTTGAAGATATAAGCATCCTCGTCGTCCTCCAACTTTGGTGGGACGATCGTGGCCGACTTGACTATTGAGTTATCGACGCCGCTGAGCAGCACTAAGCTACCGGCAGGGACACCATCCGTCTCAACATTATAACGTGTTTCGGCAATGTAAACGCTACCTATCGTTGCCATGGTCATATCTTCCTCATCGTCGATAGAGTAACCTTCTCCTAGCACACGTACCTGCATACCAGGACGCGCGATGCCGCTCATGACGCGGCCGAACGAGTAGAAACTCTTTGCGTCAGGCGCATTGAAGAGCTTCGTCACATGGATTACTAAGGGCCCGTCCTGGTCACACTTCTTCATAGATTCGGCCACCTTGGTGTCTAAGGGGCCGGTGTAGTGCTGTTGCAGTTTGGTCTCGGCAGCCTCTACCGGCGAAGGGATATGCTTGACTATCATGTCCACAAATCCGGTGGACGGGCCGAAGAATTGTTCGCAGACGAGTTGGAGGAGTACCTTGGCGTCCATCCTGTACTGCGAGGGTTTGAGCTCTATGCCTAATGACGCTAACATGGGCTTGAGCTCCTCCGCACTTTGACTGATTGTATGGGAGAAGACCTTGTAGATAGGCTCGAGGACGAAATGGATGAACGATCTCTGTGCACCCTGCCCACCGGGTAAGGGCTTCCGACTGAATGTTCTCTTTTTCGTGTTGAAGTAGATATCGCCCCAGAGACGCTTTGCGAGCTCTTCCGTATTCACACCGGGAAAGCTATCAGCGTACATCTTGGAAAATGACTGCAGGGTAAAGCACCACCTCATCTCGCTACAAGCAAATAAGACGTTCCCCCTCTCGGGGCTCAGGCGCCTCGCCTCGCCGGAGCCGGGTCTTGTGTTCTCGATGATCGTATTGACTTCTTCGATGACGTGCTTCAGCTTGAAGTAGGCATCGCTCGGGGGAAGCCTCAGCTCCAATATGAGGCGATCCATCTTGTTGATGATGAGCGTCATGGGGATGTTCTCGCGCACGGCGTGCTTGATGATCTGCTCCGTGTTGACCTGCACACCTTCGACCACGTCGACGACGAGCGCGAGGCCGTCGACGAGACGTAGGCTCGCGGCCACCTCGTCCACAAAGTTTACGTGTCCCGGAGTATCGATCAAGTTGAAGAGGTGTGACTTGCCCTTGGTGCTCTGAAGCACGAGGCTCATGGGCGCAGCCTTGACCGAGAGGCCTCTGTCCCTCTCGAGGATGTGGGTGTCAGTATAGCGCAACTGCTCGTCCCGCTTCTTGCCCATCCGCTTCTCCAGTCGGTCGGCGATATTGTGTGTCTCGAGCACGAGCATATCCATCAGGGCCGTCTTCCCGTGGTGCAGATGACCAGCCAGGGCAATGTTCCGTATCTGGTCGGGGAAGTTCATGAGGTCGGCCATGAAGTTGCGATCGAAATAGACGGGCGGCAGCTCGGTCTCCTCGATGGAGAACTTCCTCACCTCGACCGGCGCGATGATGGGCTGGGAGAGGGGCTGGGCATCCTCCTCTTGCACGAGCGTCTCGACGTCGGCGCCGTAGACCTGCTGTGCCGTGGGATAGTACTGCTTGTCCTCGTGGAGTATGACGGCATTCGAAGGGCCTTCGTCGTCGATTTCCATCAACTCCTGGCCCGTCGCGGCGGGTGCTTTCTCGGGGTAGTCATCGTCGTCGTCGTCGTCGAGATACGCGCCCGCGTCTACGCCATGTTGGGACTCTTCCTCTGATGCGTCGGCATCTTCCCCGATGAAATTGCCGAACCTGTCGCAAAAGATTGTGAACTCCCGAGTACCAAGAGACACGAGATACCAGACACCCTGAAAAAAAGGGAAGAAAAAGACAGAGAAAAAAAGGAACAAGCCGAAGATTATTATACGTACTCATCGTAGAGGTCATCCATGGCGCCTGCACTGCTTGAGCTTGTTCGGACTGGCCGAGTTGGTGATGATGGCAAGATGCAAAGTTCCCAATTTGAAGTGGCCCAGCTCCAAAGAGGTTGCCTAGGTATTGAATTCGATAGAAGAGGCACCAGTAAGGGAGGTGTGCTGGTTTACGCTGCTATCTGACCTGGCGCTGTAGCAATATCTTGGACAAGGCAGCGCTGGCGAGGCTGAGATTTGAGATTTAGCTACCTACCTCGTAATCCCTGACGTTTAGCGTTGTGGCGGGTGATGCAAGGTACCTAGGTACAGCCCGGGTACTGTGGCGAGTGATGCAAGGCTGAGACCCCACTTGACTGCCCAGCGAGCTTTCGGCAATTCGGCGGGTCCTTTTTGGGTAGTTGCCGATTCGGAGAGGTCGATAAGACGAAGAATGGTGCTTATCGGGAGTGTCCCACTTACCAATTATAGAAGTTCCCCTCCAAACAGCCCACCTAGCCCACCTAAATAAGCTACTAGGTAGGTAGCTAGAGAGGTACGCTCACACTTCTAGCTAAGGTAGCTATAATCTTAGTACCCCTCCAGGCCCCCTTCTCCTACACTCGGCGCTCTCTCAATTGTCGCCAGGCCGCCTCGACGACCTGGACTGGTCCAATTGGTCTGCTTACCTTGACTAATAGTAATCAGATATTCCTCTTGTCCAGAGAATCCTCCTATTCCCATACAGTACAAGGGGCTCCGGCGCATTGGACTAATCAGGCGGCATAGATGGGCACCTTGACCTCTTCTTTCACCCCCTCGTAGATAAAAACGTGGACGCGTGAGATTGTCCACATCACATATACGCAATCTCTCTCTTTCTTCTTCATAATTCTCCTCTTCCTCCTCTTCTCATTCTTCTTCCTCGTCACTCCACCACGCCCTCATCACCTCACTTCCTCACCTCCTCACTTCCTCACAGAGTCCTACTCGCTTCGTTCTGCTCCGACCCTCGCTCCGCCTCGAGCTAGCTACCTCTCGTTCCAGCCAGGCATCATAATATCGCCGGTGTAATAGATCGGTCTAATAGATATATACGCAAAGCCGTCGTCAGTCGACATGTCCGGTCTTCCCCCAGTCTACATCGTCTCTGCGGCGAGAACACCCGTCGGGTCGTTCCTTGGGTACGTATGCCCACTCTTGTTGCCCCTTTATTTATTCGTCCATCTGCTTCGTATTCGTATGTGGACTTGACCGAGCTCACCAGTCTCCCCACAGCACTCTTTCGAGTCTCAGCGCCACCCAATTGGGTTCCATCGCCATCAAAGGTACGCTCTTCTCTTCTTCCCCATCTGGTATCCTTCCAATCTGCCGCCTATATGCGCTCTGTGTAGAGTTGAGCCGCCACTAATGTCGAGCCTGGCGTACAGCTGCTGTCGAACGTGTCCCCCAGATCAAGCCCGAGGACGTAGAGGAGGTCTTCTTCGGGAATGTCCTCTCGGCAAAGTAAGCACTTCCCCGATACCCCTCTCCGACACCCACACCAAAACAGGGGTCGGCAATGGCAATGGCAATGGCAATCCATGGATGCTGACCGTTGGCGTCACAGTCTTGGGCAAGCTCCCGCCCGCCAATGCGCTCTTGGCGCCGGCCTGTCCAACACCGTCCCCGCCACTGGTGTCAACAAGGTGTGCGCTTCGGGCTTGAAGGCTATCATCTTCGGTGCCCAGACCATCATCACGGGCAACGCGTCCATCGTCGTCGCTGGCGGCACCGAGTCCATGTCCAACTCCCCCCACTACCTGCCCGTCCTGCGCAATGGTGCCAAGTTCGGTGACCAGAGCCTCATTGACGGCATGCTGAAGGACGGTCTGACCGACGCCTACAAGAAGGAACACATGGGTCTGTCCGCCGAGCTCTGCTCCGACGACCACAGCATCTCGCGTGAGGAGCAGGACGCCTACGCCATCGCCACATACCAACGTGCCCAGGAGGCTACGGCCGCCGGCGTCTTCTCCAAGGAGATCGTGCCCGTCGAGGTCAGCGGCGGTCGCGGCAAGCCCCCAATCAAGATCACCACCGACGAGGAGGTCAAGAACCTCAACATCGACAAGCTGAAGACCGTAAGGCCCGTGTTCAAGCCCAAGGATGGCACCGTAACCGCCGCCAACGCCGCCCCTCTCAATGACGGTGCCGCCGCCCTAGTCCTCATGTCCGAGGCCAAGGTGAAGGAGCTCGGTGTCACCCCCATTGCCAAGATCCTAGGTTGGGGCGACGCCGCCCGCGAGCCCGAGCGCTTCACGATAGCACCTGCCCTCGCCATCCCTAAGGCGATCAAGCATGCCGGTCTCTCAGACAAGGACGTCGACTACTACGAGATCAACGAGGCTTTCTCCGTCGTTGCCCTTGCCAACATGAAGCTTTTAAGTATTGCCCCTGAAAAGGTCAACGTCTACGGCGGTGCAGTTGCCATTGGCCACCCGCTCGGCTGCTCCGGTGCTCGCATTGTCACGACACTCACCACCGTCCTGCGCGAGAAGAAGGGCAAGATCGGTGTCGCCGGCATCTGCAATGGCGGCGGCGGCGCTAGCGCCATCGTCATCGAGAATCTGCAGTGAATCTCTACATTCGTTCCGTCCTTATTATAAAAAATACCCCATCCGATCTATCTCTATATCTTCATGTCTATACCTGGAGGCTGGCGAGATGAACCCAAGGAAACCAGCTAGAGAAGAAGACTAGAGGACGGGAGCGAACAGCAGAACCCTAGTAGGGGCAAAAAGACACATGGGGTTCATATGCCTAGGCGTATGTTGGCCTACTACCCCTACCCTAACTCCACCGCACGAAGAGCGACGAGACGAGATGAAATGATAAATGATTAGAAGACCGCCCTCGGATGAGTGGGCGCGTACGTACTAGACAACATGTGCGCGCTATTATGCGGCTAAAATGAGCACAAGAGAAGCAGATCAGTCGTTCAGATCAGTTACGTAGCGAGAATCGAAGAACATGTCCAAACGGACGAACTAAAGTTAAATAGCCTGTCTCTATCCGTGTCCTTGCCCTCGCCCCTATCCTCCCCTTCTACGGTATTGTAGGATAAGGGGAGTGTTGATGTTTTGGAAGTAACAGAGCCGGACAGGTTCCTCTTTCTCAGTATATATATCACGTGCGGATCACCACAAGTAGAGGTAGTATAATAGGCGCGAATTTCGTCATCGCTGTAGTAGTAGTAGGCTAGACCGGGTACCTTGTCGCGCAATCTGCACGTCTTGCTGTTGGCCCGCGATAGGAAATGCTAAAAAAAAAAAAGGTACCGGCATACATATGTATGTAAGTACTCTAAGTAGGTACCTATCTAACGTGCACAGAAACCACCAGAGTTCAGAAAACTCAGGGGACAACTTCCGAGTTTTCTCGTCCCGGCCGCGCCGCGCCGCGTACATAAATAAATGCATGCCCCCGCCTGCCAACTCGAGGGGGATGAGGTGGGGGGGGGGGGGTGGGGGGACAGAGAGACAGAGAAAAGGAAAGGAAAAGAAGGAAAAGAAAGAATAAGAAAAAAAAAATAGAGTATTTAGACGTGTAGGTAGATAAACT
>MU396791.1:40074-132126 GCA_022578855.1 Nemania serpens | reverse complement strand
TTTAATTTAATAATAAAAATAAATTTTTTTATATTTTAAATATTTTAAACTATTTATTTATTTTTTATATTATAAATTTTATTATAGCTTTAATAGCTATTTTTAATTAGTTATTATAAAAACTTTTTTTTTATAAATTTAAATAACTTTTTTATTATTTTTAAAAGTAATTAATTTTTATATTTTTATTACTTATTATTAATTAAAATAAAAATTAATATAGCTTTAATTTTATTTAAGCTTAATATATTTTTTAAAAATTAATATTTTTATAAATTTTAATTATAATTTTATTTTATATATAATTTAATTATAAATATTTAATTTTTATTTTTTATTTATTTTTTATTTTAGTTAAGCGCTTAAATAAGCTTTAAGTTAATTTAACTTATTAGATTTACTTAAGCGCCTGCTAAGAACTTATGGGTTTTTATGGGCGCCTATAGGTTGGGTTTTGTCAGAGCCTATACCACTCTGGGACCTGCGCCCAGACCAGGTGTAACCACCAGTCCAAATATGCTGGCTCCACAGGCTGCAGCCAATCAGGAGGCTGCACCAGCCAACAAAACCTATTCTATAGCATTATCTGGTGTTCTGATGATTCAGTCAACTCTGTTGTAAAATTTATTGGTGCTCGTGACAAAGGATATAATAGGTACCCCAATGGAACTACTGTGTGTCTTGGGAATGTTAACGCTCATGATACTTCGTACCAGCTGCAAAATGGTGTTGTTGACCATGGGAGCTTGATTGACCCCGAGAAATGGGGCTCTGCTCGGTATCGGGTACAACACTAGTGTAGATCCGCTGTACCCACTTATAGTCAGCACTCCAGACCCGCAAGCATAGTTGGATGGTTTTATTCCCAGATAGGCTAGGACACCCTGGGCGAAGGGTATTTAGGGGCCCCTTCGCCCCAGACGCGTCGCAAGGGAATTTTCCTCGTCGCCCCGGTTTCCCACCTCCCACGAAGGGGTTTTTACGGTGGTCGGAGGTTTTTAATTCCTTCATTTAGCCTTATGACTTTGTACGGTGGCCGGCTACAACAGCGTACCGCACGAGACCCTCTGACGCACGCCAAAAGAAAGGAAACATACAGTATTTGGGCATGAGTTTGGGCAGCTATTCGAGACCTGGGCCGTGGCCGGCTATGCATACAGCGCACCGTCCAGGCCTCGAGTAGAGGCTCATACTTCCCCAATATATGCATTCAACCTACCTTTTGTGCAGCCAATCAAGTGAAAAGAACTTACCTCGCCTAGGTACCTAGCGCCAGGCAGGCTTTCCCTCCTCAATCTGTCAGATATAAGCGAGTGGACTAATTGAGGCTGCAATCATGTGCGTGTAGGTCAGCGTCGCATTGAATCGACAGCACTGCCACTGGGTAAAACCAGTAGGAACATGTTCTCACAGCATTTGATAGGTATTCGCTTAGCGAATGATGTCTGCCTTCTGGCATAGTGCTGTATAGGGCGTTTCGTATCTAGTGGGCATATACCTGACCAGACAGCCCAGGTCTCTCTGACGAGTCTGACCTTCTACAAAGTACTTTTCACCTTAAATACAACAAGTAATGCTATCTACTCCACTGTCTTTCACACCTTCAACCTGCGAACTTGTGAAGTCATAGATTTATCAGTTTCTTCTATGATGGATCCATTATCAGTTGCTGGCAGTATCGCGGGTCTCGTGACAATAGCAGACGCCGTATTCCGAGGAGTATACAAATACTACAAGACGGCTTCAGATGCCTCTACTGAGATCAAACAACTTGCCGATCGCCTCCGATCGCTCGCGGGCATTTTACACAGTCTAGGAATTCTGGCCGATGCTCTTGAGCAGGACAGCACGCATCCAACAATTAAATTGACTCATATCTCAGACGCTGCAAAACTTCTCGGGGAAATTCAATCCCGTCTCGATCAGTCGCAAACAAGAATGAGTGGCTCTAAACTCGGCATCTTACAGGAGTCTCTCAAATGGCCGTTCACCAAGACAAAAACCAAGGAATTCGCGGAGAAGTTGGCTCAACAGCCGGACATGATCAGCTTAGCGCTACAAGCTGATTCACTGAAGAAGCTCGTCACGCTCCTAAGTAACAGCAAAGATATTCGAACCCAACTAGAAGCAGTACAAGTAGGCATCACCAACCTACAAGTGCTCACCAGAGTCGAGGTCGATGCTGAGCGCCAACGCATTCTGGATTTCTTTCTCAAGGTCAATCCGCAACCAAATCTCGACACTAGCTTGAGATTAAGGCATCCTGGGACTGGGAATTGGCTGACGGAATCTCTCCAATTTCAACAGTGGATTGAGACTGCTGGGTCGAAGATGTGGTTTACTGGTATTCCCGGTGCTGGAAAGACTGTGCTTGCCGGCGCTATGGCGCAGAAGGCCATGGAGAAAGGAAAGAGTTCCCCAAAAGTTGGAGTTGCGTTCTTCTTCTGTGATTATAAAGACCCCAAGTCAACTGTCTTATCCAACATATTGGGCGCGATGGCATCACAGCTTGCTCGTCAGAGCCATCAGACGTTTGATGAACTGAAGAAATTGTTTACATCACTGCACCCCTCTGATGGGTTGCCAAAAGATCCCGACCCCGATATTCTCCAAGATGTCCTTGAGGAGATGTTCAAGCATTTCGATCAGGCGATACTGGTAATCGACGGTTTGGATGAATGCGGCGACAACACAGATGAGATTACCGAGACACTGGCTAACATCGCTGAGTACTCGACTAACGTCACGATGGCTCTTGTCAGTCGTCACGAATACAATATTGATCTCAAATTGCGTGAGAGCTTCACGACAATTCCAGTGGGCGCTCGAAAGGAAGATATTTTGCTATATGCCGGTTCCGAGATAAACAGGCGTGTCAAAGACTACAGATTGCGTATCACCAGCGCAGAGCTGAAGGACGAAATTCTTACCAAGCTCTCTAACGGAGCCGACGGCATGTAAGCTATTTACATCAATTGACCTTGTTGATTTAAGGAGGCATGCTAACCTAGTATTAGGTTTAGGTGGGTTACCTGTCAACTTGACTATCTCTGTGGCTGCCCTACGGATGCCGACCGTAGGGAAGCCTTGAAGGAGCTTCCGCCGACACTATACGAAACATATGAGCGGATTCTCCAAAGAATCAACCGAGGCCATCCACGAGTACGACAGATAGTGCAGAAATGCTTTCGACTGATTGGGGCCCAACCATTCCGCATATTCATAGGGGACCTGCGCTGGCTCGTTTCCGTACCTGATGCTCTAAATACTACACTCGAAGAGAAAAATATTGTCGCCGAAGCGGAGATTGCTCTTCAATGCAGCAGTTTCATTCGGAAATCTGAAGACGGAAGATGTTTCGAGTTCTCGCATTTTACCGTCCGCGAATTTTTGAGCCGCCAGTCACTACTGGATGACCGAGAGTTTGCTGGTTATTGTGTGTTAGAACCTATTCCTCATGCCACTCTAGCTCAGCAGTGTCTCAAGTTACTGCAACTCGGCAATTTTGACCACAAGCCAAGTCTAGACAGGGATGGGCAAATAAAGCACGCATTAGACAGAAATCGAAACGGCACATCATATTCATGGGCAACCGTTGTGTGGCTTGCTGAGATGAGATCCGCACCGCGGAATGCCACCTGTTTAGAACTTGTGAAATCGCTGTTTGATCCACGCAAGAGCCCTTCATTCATCTCCTGGGCGGTGCAGCTAGTCGCTCACCTCATATCACCTGATAGCTTCTGTGATGAGGATTCAGTCTCGCTTCAACAAGCAATCTCGTTGGTTTTGGACCCTACGTTTCGCCCGATTCATCTCGCCGCTCTTCTCGATCTTCCAGAGATATGTGAATATCTTGTTCATACCGACTGTCACTGGAACTCGGTTTCTCCCTTGGGCACACCATTAGAATGTTCTCTCGGCCGAATGTATTGTCTCGTAGGCAAAGCTTGGCAGCCGCCTCCCTCAACCTGGTTTCGACCGGTGGACTCCATATTATACGCCACGCACCGTCCAGGTCAAGCAGCCAAACTATTGAAAAAGGCGGGTTCAGTCGTGCAGAACACCCCGAAGACATACACAGGAAAGAGTCTGATGGCATGCGCTACTTCGTCTGCAATCGTGTCGTTAGACTTCTCACCCGTCTCTTACCTAATCACCATGGGCTGGGTCGTGTCAAACGAAGAAGCGACCACCTTCAAGGAGAGGATCGCATCTTTACTTCAAATATATCCTCGTAAATATATTGATGGTCCTCATTCCCACAAGACTCGATTGACGGCCTCGTTACTCGATTTAATCAAGTCACTCACCAAATTTCGTATCTTTGACAGCGACCCAGGCTATAGCATGTGTGCTACAGCCTGGAATGCGGCGGTCGAACTAGCATGCGATTTCACTGAAGATGTCAGTTTGATGGATACGCGTATAACCCTCTCGCTCGACGCGTTGATCAGAAAATGTGGGGTTGCCATTTCCAACAACGACGGGGACTTAATGCGGATATATTTAGGGGACCCGCGAATTAGCGGACCCGAAACTATTGATGATGGTACCGAGGCGTGTGGCTATTCGCTCCTGCGCCAGGCCATCGTCAAAAATTCAGCTAGAGTATTGAAGGCATTTTGCGACAGGGGATATGATTTCAACAGAGTTGTGAATGGTCTCCAGCCTATTCATGAGGCATGGGATTGTAACGAAGAAACGCTAGGGCTACTGTTACAAGCCGGAGCTTCGCACCTTGACCGCGATATGAATGGCAACAGTATTTGGCATTTAGCAGCTTCAAAGTTCAAGACTGGAACGCTCTCGGCGCTTCTGACATTAACTGGGGACGAGAAAATCCAGGCACTGCAAATGCAAAACAAGGAAGGTTACACACCTTTAACTCTTGCTATCCATTCTTCGATTCAGCTACCTAAAGATGGTGGAGTTTCAAGATTCAATATAGGGCTTGTCAATGCGACAATCAAGCTAATGTCAGACACGTGTGAGGGCGATGAGTTATATTGGCGGTGCCCTGGGTCGCCCTGGGACCTAGCAGCACAGTCCGGTTCAGAAGTCGTTGTTCAATGTCTTCACAAAAGCGGCGTCCCTCTAGCCCCGATTCAGGAGGGGGGTTCCACGCCCTTGCATTTCTTGGGAGAGTTCGCATCCAAGGATTGCGTTGAATTTCTGATGAAGTTATTTCCAACTTCGAGAAAGGCAAAGCTCAATGGACTAACACCGCTCGAAAGCTTTATTGATCGCTGCCTGCGAGCGGACAGAACCCCTCAGCCAGGTGTGATTGAGGTTCTAGCATACGATAATACACCCGCCGATCTGACTGAAAGCAATTGCTCCCTCTGGGAGAGCTTTTGTAACTTCTGTATAGAACACATAGACTCGAAGTTTCCAAAATTTTCCGATGCTCAGTCCTCGTGTATCGATTTCGTGTTCTCGGCACTCACTGAAAGGAAGATCACCGAAACCTTCGAGGATTTGAACTACCGGTGTGTGGCTATACCATTGTTTTCAGCACTGATAGGCCTCAGATACTTGTCCGAACGCTTAATCGAAATCACCAAGGAATTGATCTCTACCACAAAGCTTTGGGCATCGGCATCTGTTTCGGGAGAATCCATCGAGTTTGTGAAACTTCTACTTGTGGAACTTGACAACTGGCGCGGCCCGATCAGACTGGATTTAGAGCAGTTGATATTTACTATATTGTCCAACGGCGTTGATGTACACCGACGGATTCGTGATTCTTCTATATTGGAAGAGGCTTGTCTGACCTTCAGTTGCGGTGAGCATAAGGGCATGGACAATGAGCTGACATCTGCTACTTATGCATCCGAACGCCGCGTGTTTCTAGAAATAGTAAAGCGAGCAAACCCAGAACAGTTGAACGAAGAGCGACTCGAATATCAGTTCGAATATATTGACCGGCTCGCACAAAAGGGTCATCACCGTGGGGCCTCCTGGATGATCGAGACGCTGGTGACGAGAGGCCTGGATCCCAACAAATGCAAAATGGGGTCCAACGGCTATCCGCTTCTCTTCTCTTTTCTGTTCGTATCTGCAACGCCAGCTGCTATATCCCTTCTTGAACTGGGGGCCGATCCCGCAACAAAGAGCATCGTCGAGTCTGCTGGTTACAATGCCTTTCATTGGGCGCTAGCTAGAGGGAACCTCGAGTTCATAGAATCCCTTTTCGCTAGGTTCGCAGGCCATCCGACTCTGTGGAAAGAAACAGCAAATGTTTATTTTGAACTTGAAATCCTCGAGGTAACCTTCGACAGGCTAGATGCTCTGCATATATCATCGTTTAACGGCCAGATTGATTGTATTCGCTTTCTCATCGACAACGGTCTATTTCCAAATGTGGCATCGGTCGCCGCGCGGGAGTATAATTGCTTGCATTTTGCAGCTTTGTATGGCCGGGTAGAAACTATCAAGTATCTCAGCTCAAATGGCCTGGACGTAAATCAACCTGCCGAAGACGGGAGCCTGCCGCTACATTTTGCCGTTCGGAATGGTCATGAGCAGGCAGTTGATGCTTTGATCAAGTTTGGTTCAGCTTTCCCCCCGGATTGCTTCGGAATGACTCCTCTGATGTATGCTGAAAAGTTGGGATATACCAACATCCAGAAACTCCTCGAAACAGGGCAAAGCAGGTGTCGGACCCCTACCACGGAAGGTACTCACCAAGTTCGAAGGGTAACGTTGAAATTATTACGTCAAAACCTCGAATCGGCTATTAGCAAGGGTGATTTGGAAATGTGCCGACAACTGATGAGCCAGGGACTTTCAATGGAAGTGGCTATGCCTAGTTGTGGTGGATGCTCTCCTCTGCTACATGCCATCGCATTGAAGAAAGAAAACATAGTCTCGTGGTTGCTTGGGAAACGCGTTTCTGTGCTCCATGTAGCCTGCAAAAGGCACGGTGAGCTAACTGTGCTGCGGGTGTGTATAGAGCATACTGTATCGGCGAAGCTAATGAAGCAGGTTCTTGATGTTTACAGTGATACGGCAGAGGATTTGGAGATGATAGTTCGCTCATCCTTCCAGGCGATCGCTAGATGGGATCATGCAACTCTCCGCCTGGTTATAGAACACATCAAGCAGAATTTGGAAAAGTACAGGTACGTGTTATCATAAGACGAAACAAGAACCCTAGAGCTAACTCCGACAGTGTGATTTCTGGGGACTCGCGAGAAAATGTGCTCGTAAACATTCTCAATCAAACAGATTTTAATTCCGGTCTTACACCTCTCCACTGCGCATCATATGATGGGAATCTTAATGGATTAAACATTCTTATCGAAGCTGGCGCCGATGTCGACGTACTGGATAATCACGAGAGAACGCCTTTGCAAGCCGCGTCGGATCCGCTTTGTGCGGCTCGCCTTATCGCGGCAGGCTCGAAGTTTGGGTGGCTTGACCTGATGTCACCCTGGATGCCAATAACTAAGACTTATTCCAAACTCCCCAGGGAGGTTTCAGAGTATCTGGGTGGGCAGGTACGCCGGCATTGGGCAGTAAACTCGCGTAACTTTCCCGCGTCTATTACCGAGCCCTACCTGGTGGCTAACAATAATTCGTCCGGGATGCCCTTTCTACTTCAGCAAAATAATGTTGATTTTAACTCGGTGGGCTATAACCAAACTAGCATTTTGCACCTGGCTCTCTGCCACTGTGATCAGTCGAGTTTTCTTCTTAGTCTACATCAGATTGTAGACTCGAAGCCGTTTCCTTGGCATCTCATCAGTTCTAACTTACGGAAGCTTCCATGGATCAATGGACATTGGAAGCTCTTCAAGAAACGAATACCTCTCGTGAATCTCCGGCATATGATGAATCTTCATCCAGACCATGGAATAAGTCCGCTTTGCAAAGCCGCGGCGATTGACGCCCTGGATGTCGTTGATCGTTGCCTGGAAATGGGAGCTGATATTGATTTTGATGGAAGCTCGTACGGTTCAGCACTGAGTAGGCGTTTCGGCTATTTCTTACCGTTTTCCCCGGCATATTGCAACTAATCCCCCCATGACTCAAGATCTATCCTAAATTACGATTAATTGTGTCAATTACTGATCTTTGTTTCTGAACAGTGGCGGCTTGTGCGAACTGCCGCTTGAAGGCGGTTAAGCATCTCGTCAGGCGCGGCGCTTCTATTGTTTATCGTGGAGAGTTCGGCATAACAAGCGCGATTGAAGCGGCCAATGGACACAAGAAGATCATAGCCTGGCTGTTGGTTGGGCAATTCACCGAGCAAGCAAAATTGGAGTACCAGAGCCTGCAAGATTCGAACACCGCCCCATCAATCCGATCCTGGTCTGGTTTTCAACGAAAACCGATGAGGCTGACTGGTTACAAGGAGCGTCGCCGCCCTGAATCCCTTAAAGATTATGTCTTCAGGCTCGCTTGCATTCGCGATGAGATGCGAGGTAGGACACTGCCGCTCCGGAAGGAAGAACCTATTACAGGACTGTTTAACCTTGTTTATCAGATCTAGAAGCCCTCGCTGTGAATCAACTATAATTTCGTCGTTTAAATTTGCTACTGATTTGAACCAGCTTGAAAATTGAATGTCAATCACTATAGTTGCGTGCATCAACAGGCGATTTCTGACAGGATCTGACTCTCAACCGCTCCGTTTGAAAGCCCAACTTCTCCCCTGCGAGCTCTGTAAGATTTACGAGGTGCTTCTATGGGTTGAAACGTCGAGATAAGGGACAGCCGCGTTGAAATTATCCCGGTTTTTATATGGCTACTGCTTGCGCGAGCACATCTTCGTGCCAATCGGCAGGCGAAGTGAGCCGGCTGGCTTCTGCATTGTCCCCTTCCTTTAGCTCAGCTCGGCGATTGAGGGCTTCATCGCGGGACACCAAGAGTTCCAAGACCGCACACACCCCTACCTGTCTGGACTAGCGTGTGTGCAAAGCTTCCAGAAAAGGCAAAGATACCAACTAGAACTGGTGGATCGATCGATCAGCGGCTGCTAGTGTATGCGGGGATCTCGGAAGCCATATTGTACTTCGTAGTTAGGATCAATTGGTACGTACACCAGGAGACACTGGGATCCACTAGGATGCCCGCTCAACGCGTCGCGTTTAGTGGAGTACGAATCGCGACCCTTTGCGTCGCTTTGTTGGCCGTCTTCATTCCCATCATCCCTAATTATTTTCGGTCTACTTAATAAAACGACGATATGGAGCCTCTTGGGAGCCATCAATTGTCTCCCGAGGGCGTTATCGAATTCTTAGTTGAAGCACCTTTGGACATCCACCAGCGAAACAGCGCGAGACGTAGATTCTACCACATTGTCGAGCATTTTGGAGCTGGCGGTGCTACCGATAATAGCGTCCCGCCACAATATGAACCACCCCGACTTATTCGCTGTACTTACGAGTATGCGCTCTCTGACGAGTCGAGAGATAATTTTCTGCGAGCCTTCTTTCGGGCTATGACGCTCTCGTTAACTACTAGCCAGGACAACGACAACGACAACGACAACGACCTTAGTGACCTTGAGCATATCCGCCCTTTATTCTTTAACTTCGCTGCCTATCTACTTGATAATTTTTTTCTGCCTAGTAATGACTACTTCAGCCCTTTTCTTCTTCCCTCCTCTCATGCCCTCTCTTCGCTCTGTCGCTCCTAATGGTTCATCCTAGTTAAGGCTTCTGCGAATAAGACACCGCAACTCTCGCCAGTATTTCGCTCGGCCGGTGAGCGAGTGCAGGGAGGGGCGCAAGGCTTCGTTGGGACCCCTGACAGGTTGTCCCAGCTTCGGGGCGCCTGTCTTGTCCGCGATCGCCATCGCTGTGTTATCACTCGCTATTTCGACCATAAAGAGGCGAGAGATCGTATGCGGCGGAATGGCGACGACGCCCGGGATGATGATGGAGCCCTGCTTCTAGAAGACACAGTTATTGACAAACTGAAAGTAGCACACATACTTCCACATTTTCTGACGAAAGTAGATGTGGGCTGCGAGTTGGTATATCTTCCGCGTCGAATCCGCCCTCCAAGTAGCGGTATCTTTTACCATTATTATTATGCAGCTAACGCACGATTGCAGAACCCCTCCAAGCAAGCGGCACTCGCCATCCTGAACATGTTTGACACCGGTGTTCTGCACTTGATCGACGGGACTGATATCGACCGGCCGCGAAATGCCGTTACGCTTACGGCTTTCCTCCATACGCTCTTCGATGACTTTCAAGTGTTCTTCGAGCCCATTCCTGACGAAAAACCGCATACCTACCGAATCGAGACTTTCTACGACCGTCGCCTAATGCGGAATCTATCCTTTCTCATGACACGAACGCTCTACCTCACCGACGATCGATTAATTGACCCGCCTTCGCCTCGGCTTCTCGCAGTCCACCGCGCCATTGCATACATTCTTCGCCTCTCTGGGGCCGGCGAATATATTGATAATATTATTCGAGACTGTGAGGAAGAAAGCATACGGGCGGACGGGTCGACTGACCTTGACAGAATCCTCAGGCTTAGTTTAGGAGGGTGGCTGAATAAGCCGGTCTATTAAGGAAGTAGGTTAGTGAGTTAATCAAACGATGATGAGTTTAGGTAGGCGATGTTAGCTTCTGTAGCCACTGTACGCATCAAGTAAGTCGTGACTTGAAGAAAAGAGACCAAAAAAGGATACTAACAAGCTTTTATAAGCCGGCATTATGCTGATATGGCTGGAATCCCAATGTTACTTATTAATTACCATTAGGCGGAGACTCTCTTGAATAGAAACAAAAGTTGGTACTATTGGGGAGGCGGCAGTACCGTTGCCTATGCCCCGGTACATGACACTCTCCTACATTACAGGTTAGACATACAAGGCCGATCCGATTTATCCCTGTAGTAATATCCTCCACTCGGCAGGCGATGAATTGTATTAATCAATATGATTGACGGTTCTGTGGCTATTCTAGCTTTACAGCTGCTGGATAAGCCTGAAGCGTCTGCAAGTGAAACAGGTCACTAAACTACATTTTCTTACAGACGGGCTTGTGCTCTTTCCTGTCCGTTTCCTAGTATTTGCGCGAGCAATGCTTGACCTTCATGCACCGCGCGCAATTCAATAAGCCGCTCCCATCAACCTGTCTGTTCTTCCCACACGAAGCACATCAAGCATCACCAGGAGTATTCCCAGTCCCCGCCACATTTATGCCCAGGCCGCTCAAGTTGGGATAGTACATGTCATCTGCGAAAGGAGCCCAGAACGCGGGCGAGATGGCGGCGCGGACGGCATACTTGGACAAGCCGTCCCAGCCCGGAACTTCGCGAATGAAGTTCGGAGGGAAGTTCCCGCTGCCGCAGGTGCACAGCAGAGGCTTTCCGATTTCGGTGTTCAGAGGGATTGAGCCTGATACCGCGTACTCACAATCGCCTCGGTGAGCCCAGCTGCGACAGCGCTCTACATACGCGGGCAGGACGCATCGCCAAAGCCGCAGCTCCGCGTCGCTCACTTCGGTTACGCCCACGCCATACTTCTGCAGCTTGGCTATGGAATCCGAGATATTAGGCATTAGCGCGTCGTGTAGAGGAAGAACAGCACAATCAAGCACGATGGCACGGTTAGCGAGGTCCAGGCGGAGGGCGCTCGCAAAGATTATGAGGTGGACACCGCCGTTCGCGGCGTTGTGCAAGTGGAATACCTGGCTCTTGGTTCCCTCTAGTCCGGTGTATTGAATTAAGATAGAGTTGATGGATTCCTTCAACTCTAAACGGACTTGCTCGCCTGCCGACCGTGACAAGTCCTCGTCGTCGCCCAACTTCCGCTCCCTGGCTGACATGGCAAATGAGACATGAGGAATCAGCCAGCCCAGTCTACTATGTTGCGCGATTTGGATGACGGGATTTTTCGGCAGATTGAGGTAGGGCATATTGTAGTTTACCGGCCTCGTAGGCTCGGGACAGACGGGATACATATATTCTGGATAGCTCATCCAATCGGAACATCCCGCTACTTGTGTAACAACTTCCACGTAAGATGACATTCGGGCGATTCTTACATTCTGAGAATACCGCTTAACGAAAACGGGAAAGCAGAGACCGAGGGGCGGATTCCGGCCTAGCGAAATGGCAATTTCGCATGGAGAGATTATTGATTTCTTCACCTCGCACCCACTAGTAAGCGCCTGTTTGAGGTCGCTACACGTGATGTCTAGTCGGCCGGTAAGGCTTGTCATGTCTCCCGTCTTTTCGTCAACAGCCGCAGTCAATGAGAACTTCGCTCCCGTTTCACTGCCACTTGCTAGTGCTGTTCGGGCAAATCCGGTCACAATCGGGAAACCCGATTGATTTGGCGCAAACCGGGTAACATAGACCTCGTCCGACTTGTCAAATGTTGTCTCATGCACGTTCATGGCAAGACCGAGTTCCGGAACGAAGCAAGCAACAGTTGCCAGCGAACTATGAAGTCCAAAGCTAACCCGGACGTCTCGAGGGTGCTGGAACAACGGGAAGGTTGGCGCATAAAAGGAGGCGATAAGAGGTGATGTACCCCTCCAGCCAGAATCGTCCTCTTGCACAGAAATCTCATAGGAGTCATCATACGGGTTTCCGAGCGTGGATATGTTTCCAAATGCCAGTTGGCAAGCCGGGAAGATGTTGTGCCAGGGCTTCGGCGACCATCGGGTTTTAGAACCCCGAAGCTGGCAGTGAACAGGAGGTGTGCCTAGCTTTTTGAGATCCATGTTGGTGAGTACTGTAAGCTTCTCACGAGGGATCTTGAGAGTGACACAGACGACGGGCGGTATGTTTTTCCAGTCTCGCAAGTCTCCCCATTTTCTATCAACAGGTTTGACAGGTGACATGAATGGTGTTAGGTTCGGAATCTCGTCACGCCTGTCCCAGTGTCTTATGATGCCTGTAGAGAAGACACCCAGCATGTGAAGGTACACGTTGAGCTCCTGGTAGTAACTCATGTTTATTTCGGGGTTCGGTCTGTTCCTGATGAGATCCATGGTGGCTTGCATTACTTCATCCCATTGGCATTCGACTCGGGTTTGAACCAAGCGGAGGAACGACACAAAGCTGGACCGTTGATACCATACGAGTGCAGACTTCCGAAGAACCTTCAGGTTCAGAGTTGAGAATCGTTGTTCCAAGTCTTCATCGAGAAACATGTGGGCATAGACGCTATAGAGGGTCTTTGCAAGCAGTTTCGGCTCGAACTTCACTGGAATGATTTGAGGCAACGACGCTAGAGTAGAACTTAGGCGGAGTGCGCGCTTCCAAGAAGTCCTGAGTAACATCTGGCTTTGGGACTTGGACGCTTCTCCTGTGAGCACCTCGAGCATCTTCTCGTCACTGATCGACGTAGGTGACGTGTTGGTCCAGTATTCTACTGGGAACAGGCCGAGAAGCGTAGATAGGGTAGGGACATGACCACATAACACTTGATCAAGAACCTCTCTGTAATCCTTGTGATTTTTGGCTAGAACCTCCGTATACAAGACGGCTGACATACTATCACGCAACAATGGGGAGGTCGCAGTCAAAAGTGTCAGTGAACCCAGATGATCACAGAGATTAGACGTGTCTATCACATCGAACTCCAAAGGAGTATGAGCACCAGGGGCATAATCAGGACCGTCGAGCACGAGCGGGCGAGCTCCGTATCGGTCGCGGTGCCAATTGGCCGTGATTTCCGATGTCACGCGCTTGTGTTGCAGAGTGTGCGCGAGGGACACCGCGTCACCGACGAAGAACCGCACTCTGACATTGTTCTTGTGGCATTGTTCTCTGTACGATGCCATCCATTTACTAAACTCGGAACGAGCAAGAGCCGCATACTTCTCAAGCGTCGGGAGCCGGTCAACAGCGGCATCAGTTGAGCCAAGGGGAGCGCCAGCCGCAGCAAGATGAAAGCCGAGTAGAGGGTCAGTGCCGTAGTGTATAACAGCTCCGTCGCCGACGGTGAGAATGGCGGGGTTCGGGTGTGTGGAAGCCGATCTGATGTCCGGCTTTAACTCTGTCGTTCCGTACTTCCAGTAATGAGAGTAGAAATCACTGAGGTCTTGTAAGCAGCGCATATGAGCCGGGGAGACTGAACGAAATCCCGTCAAGTTTATGTTGCTCTTATGTTTTGCCTTTGCCTTGTCGATGACGGATTGAAGCTGACTTTGGAGGCGACTAGACTCGGCTCCCTTGCGTTCGACGCTATAAAACGCCCACATTTTACGAACGTCGGCAAGCGTGGCAGAATCGCAAAAGCTCAGGTATCGTCCGTACTTGCCCCGGCTCCAAGTCTCCATAGTGGAAGAGAGTTCGTAAAGTGTCTTGCTCTGGGAGCGAAGGAGGTCGAGGGATTTTTGATCAAGGTACATGTGATAATACATGTTCCAAAGGGAGCCGTCGTTCCGGCCATCCTTATTGTCGATGATGAGCGACAAAAGCAGCACATTTCGAGCTTCGGCGTACCATGTTAGCGCGTTTCACACACTTGGTGAAGCGTTAATGCTATGACTTACCTATGACGGCCTTCTGATTGTCGCAGCAGGTTATATCCAACTTGCGGTCTGGCATCGGTTAATAAGTCTCGAAGGCATTTTATATTAGACGAGCGGCAACATACTATCATTGTGGACAGTGAATAGGATATTCCGCACGTCGCCACATCCGAGAAGGAGGATGCTTGCAGGATCATCCGGAGGCAAGGACTGGGTGAGGCAGATCGCAGGCGTGTTCCCTATTGGGTAGAAGAACGACTGGATGTTGATGAATGCTGGTGTCAACATGATGAAAGCAGTTGATAGAAATCAATAAGATATCCAAGACGTACTGACAGGGCTATGAGAAGGAGAGTTCTCATTAAGAAAATAGGTGAGTGAAGGGTGAGAGTAAAATATCAGAGTCGATCGAAGTGGGCAGAAGAGAATAAGACTATGATAATCTGCCTAGGGTCTGTTTGTCTCCTGGGTTTATAATAAACCCAACGCCATATGCGGCTTGCCATTGTTGTAAGCAATTATCAGACAAACTCGTCTGGTTGCTCCAGGCATCCTATCGCGCTCTTGTCCTATTAACTTGGGGGACAATAACAACATGTTTCCAATGCCAGAGTTTGATGATTGATCCAGCATATTCCAGCTTCTTTGTAAATGCCCTGATTGTAGCTGACTCTATTTGCCCTCACGGGTTCTGCCTAGATGCAAGACCTACCTGGGCAGCCTATTAAGTCTCCCTGTTTGGCTGTTTTCGCTGCTTGTAGCCATAGAATCAGGTTGGTAGTAGCATACAGATCGTAGATGAAGTGTAATTAAGTGTTAGCTTCAATGAGCTGCGGAAGTGTCACGGCGGAGTGGATACGCCAGGGGTATAGATCTTGCCAAGCTAGGTGGATCAGCCCTATGGTGCGGGGGAGCGGTGCGAGGATGACGGAGATGCTCCACAGATTACTTCTCGGCCCCGAGCTAGTGCCGGAGTTAAATACCTTGTCTCAATTTGAAGTAATTTACATACTCGTAGGAGAAACCAGCGTATCTGGTAGCTTGCAACGAGGAATCAAAGGAAAAAAAGAAGATATGACGAGAGGTGATAGGAATAAATCCTCAGAAGGACTAACTTGAGAATATCCTTTGTTCAACGGGGTTAGAGCTTCGGCAGAGCCAGTTTCTAGGGGTTTCGTTTGCAGACGGGCAGCCTCTAATTATCAGCTATTGATCTGCCTGCTGGTTCCCGTTCGCATTGACCTGCGTAGCATACCCGGATCTACGCATGTCAAGTAGCTCGACGAGTAGCTCGATGAACAATCAACCGTTGTGAGTAATCTGAATTGATGAAAAGATTGTAATTATGAGAGCTCTCCTCTCTGGATCGAACTATAGCTTCCATCCCAAGGCTTCACACTTTCCAGACAAGTTGAAATTAACGTTGTACTCTTCCAAGTCGGGCTCCAGAGCCTACCCGATGTGTTGAACTTGCATTTGGCCACTTTTCGATCAAGAAATTCAGGGCCACAGGACTTTGTAACAACCTCTATATCTTCCAAGCACCGAGTTAGAATATTGTGTTCTAGTCTAATTGAGAAGCAATGATATGTAGTAGGCGACGATGGAAAATCAACAAAAGAGTCATACTAGATAAAGAACAATCGCGACAGAGCATCAGCAAGGTCCATATCAATCACGACATCCATCCCCTCTGTATCCTTGCCTGGGAGGAAGAAATCGCACTTGCCGAGCCGGCAGACGTAGTGCACACGCCCTGCCACCCGCTTGGATCTCCCGGTGACTTGACGTTTGCTCGAACATCCACAATGACAATTGACATTCGTAGGGTCGTTGCCACGGCAGTCGTCGAAGACTAGGAATTTGTTACAGGGCCGGCATTTATAGTACGGCCGTCCTGCGTTCCCGTTGCGATTAGACGATCGTGTGACAAGACGCTCGCTGACCTGATCACAGCGGTTGCACCGAGGTGGCTGTGTTGGAGGTGACGCAGGCCTCATTGTGCTAGACAAGTCGATTGTTAAGACCTGCTCGTCTATGTCAGTAAAAATGCATTACTGATAGCGATATCAAGATTAATCACCGTCATGCTACTAGGAAAGTTCAATTTATCGTCGAGGGTGTCAAGTGAAAAGCTCAGGACAGTCCACAAAACAATTGAGAAAGATATGAGGTCAGGTATATTTCAACACTGAAGCTAATCTCATCCAGGGGCGGTCCTCAATATATAATACCAGGATTCCTGTTACAGCCCGCCAGGTATCAGGTCTGCTCAGTGTGACCAGTCAGCTGATGATTCGTGAATACCTCACCATCTCCATATTAGGATCAACTGACAGGCCATGAGCCGTGGCATAACGCTGACAGAACCAGGATCTTCCCAGGATTCGGCTGGTTTACCGGCGTTGGTACTGGGCTGGTTGCCCACATCTATACAATCAGGCACGGCACATGGGGACCGCGCCCATTGTCAAAGTAAGGCTACAGTAACACGAAAAGCCACACATGACTCATTTCGATGTCCAAGCTTTGAGAAGATGAGACATTCCCAAACACTACAGACACAGGGACTAGACGTAGTTAACCAATCGGCATAGATCGAATGCAACGCACCTAGCAGCGTATCGGCCACGATGTGGTTTTCCGCTGCGCCAATCTCATTCGTGGCGGTGGCTATGCGCTGAACAGCGATGCTGCGTTGGATTCCGGAATATCGCATTACGGAGATTGAGAATGTGATTGCCTTTCACCAAGGTATGCATGCAGGTCTGTTCGCCTTGTGAGGTACTTCAGAAAAAGAAATCAACAGGGTCAATTGAGCACTTTTTCTATGCATCCTACACTTCTCGTTCAATGGATACTCTGCAATTGGCAAGCGTACCACAAACCCCGGCTTTGGCTCTGCTTGATCCTTTGGCTGCCAATCTTCTAGGCTTGAGTTATCAAGGCCGGAACCTCGGCCACGTTGTCATTAAATCTCTACACACATCTATCGAAACATCATCGTCTCCGCCCACCAAATGACCATCTGTGCTAGACCCAAACCCTCGATGCGGACCATCGGCAGTTCAAAAATGCCTTCAGCCAGAAGTTCGCTAAAATTTGATAGCAGGCGTCGAGATGCTTATGCCCGTGGGTTCTCGAGCGCAGCAGAGAGATGACCGAGGAGGAGTGGCTTGTTCTGATCGTGAGACGCCAACGCAGAACCGATGACGTGCAACACGCTGTCTGTCGCATTTCTGTCGCGAAGTTCCGGAGCGTGACCGTCGGGCTTGTGGGCAACTATTGCGTCGTAATTAGCACTCGAGATGGTATGGCTTTAACACGCCCTTTATAGTGACGGCCCTCGCAACAACGGTTCCCCAAAGTCTGATGGGCATGACACCTGTAGTATCACCTAATTACTCTCGCAGTAGGTCTTTCGTCATGAGGATCATTCGCGACCGGCTTGCATGTTGCACGGGCTAGGCATATCGTAGCCGAGCATTGTGGCAGTCGTAGGCTGATAATGCGAGAAGATGAGCTGGACTTGACGAAGACGATGAACCCTATAGGTTGCTGGCGCGGGAACGTGTTAGTGTAGACGGTAGCGATATAACCGCGTTACCCTCAATGCCTATCTCGGATCTCCCGACCTCCCATCGACGGATCCTCAGCGAATGCAGGGACACAATGGATAATAGTGAATGGGACTTGAAGGCCCTTGCATGCCACTATGTGAGTTACGCTGTGTCCCCGAAGACATCAACATTATAGTGGTCGCGGTCCCTACAACCGTAATTGACAAGCCCGTTTCGATCAACAACTTTCGTGTTGCTTTGCCGCGCTCTCGAGCATCTGCTTCCCAGTATACCTCCTCCTGCTGTTCTAAGATACCTCGTGCTCGGTCTAGTAAAACCTCGTGGGGAAAACAGTTGTCACTCAAAGCGAGTACCGGTACGGCCTCCTGCCAGTGTCCCGCTGTCCGCGTGTACTAAACTAGTTGTTGTTCTTGTTGTTCTAGGCTCGAATACGCCGTACCGACTCCGGACCCCTTATTCCGTAGTCTTACAAGCACGAACGAAACGTTGCGGCCGTCTCGTCGTATCGGCCCTTGACGTATACAAGCGTTCGAGCGGGCATGTTGTCGACGGTGCCCAAGCCAAAACTCCCTTTGGTCCCTCGTAGCAGATTAGTGCGTTCGGAAAACCCCGCATACAAATCGTATCGGTTGGACCTCGCTTACACTAACATTTGGTGCCAAGACGTGTAGTTGAAGGAGGCGAAGTTTTAATAGAGACTATCTCGCGGGTTCGATGGGGCATTATGGCGGTTCGAGAACCAGATGACGTCAATGGTTCGAAAATATGTCCGATTTGGAGCGCTAAGCAGTAATAAGTAAGTGTATACTGCACTCTGTGTAGCCATACTCACCTGAGCTAATATAGCTCCGACCGCCAAGCAGGCAGGAATGGTCCTAACCCTTAGCTAGGCGTCTATTAGCGAAACTGGATACTCAGTATCTCCCTTTCCGGTTTAATGCAATATCCACGCAAGTAACCGGCTCTAACATCTCGTTCGTAAATCTGGAGTCCATGCATATCTTTACTCGTTGACGTTACCACAAGTTGATAGTGTGTTCTCATCATCAAGTCCAGCCCCTTCGCAACTCCAAGACCCACACGTTTTGTGGATGTTAGTTGAGAGCCCCGGGCGATGGAAGATGACATCTTCGTCTCGCTTACCAACGGCTTTGTTAACATTGTATTCGTGAGCTTTCGCAACCAGAGTTCCATTTTCCCTTGATTATCGTTGCGAACTTCGCTTTCAGTGCTACTGAGGTTTAAGGACCACGAGGATTTCGTTTTTACCCAAATTACACTTTGAAACGTCTCGCTAATATAATCGATATGGCCAATGTACGCTATCCCATAACCATGAGGAGATCTTGGCGATGGGATGATCATGAAGGAATAGGGCTAGTAACATCTCAGTAGTGTCGCCGTTCCGCACCGGAGAAAGCTTCGTCGAAGGAACCCGGCGCTGCTGTCACTTTTCCCTCCTTCATCGAAGATGCCGTATTTCGCCCTCTTGCGCCAAATGCCTTGGCAATTTGGTGTTTGTAAGCTATCAATAGCCATCGCTCGATCGCAAGGCTCAGTGAGGCCTAGCTTGTAGTACTTTTGTACAGATTTTAGTAATGGAGACTCCTCTCTCCTAGACTAGCTCATATGACGATCTGGGGAAATTTCAAATCGCCTAAGAGAGTAGCATCCTCGCTAAAGGGACGAACGTGGCAAGTGTGTATAAGAAGGATTCTGGTGGGCGGATATGATACTAACTTTGCCATTGTCCCACAGCGCGCCCCATCACCACACTCAAAGTAGACATACCGCATGCCCTTAGCCTCCTGGCTAAATTCGAAAAACCTGTTTAGGCCTTGAATTGGTCAACCTGATAATCGACTGGATCGGGATAATTGACGTGGTTACTTTAAGCGCGCTGCACCGCGCTTTCTATTTACTGTGCGAGTTAATCTATTATAGCCCCTGAGGCAACAAGTTAGACTTACATTCTACTCCTGTAATATGTTCACAAAGAATTAGTTGGCGGCGCTGAAGTTGCAAACAATAAAGTATAACGGCGTAGTGTACATTTGATAGTATAAATAGGGTTTATGTAGTAAATATAAACACTTGGAAGCATACAGCCTTTTGTGCAAAGTATATATTTGTTACAGTTCGATGGCCTATGCATCCTTTAAGGGGCTGTATAAACCTACAAGATGGACGTAGACCCAGCAGAGAGAATGTCCCTCCTTGTGCAATAACGATAAGTCTAAACTGGAGTTTCTAGCAGTTCTTAGGTTTAGCATTATGACAATGTTCAACATTGGGCATTGTTATACCAGCGTGGAGAACACCTAGTGCTGCTATTTTAGCCGATTTGTCGTTTTTGATTGGGATCTACAGGCTTCGTGTTACCATCTCTCAAGAGATCTACATCCACGTGTAACATGTCTGAAGCGATCTACAGGCACGTGTAACCATGTCTTCAAGTGATCTGCGGTCTCTTCTAAAATTAGCCCAAGTTGAGGACTGTTCAAGCGATACCAGGTTTTTCAACAACATGCGGGTCAATACATCCCAGGTTGACCATCCAACAGCACGGCTGTGTACCATTGAAGCGGCGTCACTCTGTATGTCAGCCAAGAAACCTCGCCGCAGTATTGTCGTTGTCTCGGGCTCACCTCAACCGAGCCATAGCTGAAATCGATAACACGATGGCATCAAAGAAGGGTACCATGTGTATATAAACGCCCTGCCCCGACAGTGTAAGATGAATTCAAAACAGCCACGCAGCAACAACTTCTCCACCAGTGCAACAATCTTCAGCTATCTTCAGCCTCCATCCCTCATCCCACCTTCTCCTCACAGCCGGCCAAATCACCCATCGCAAACATGGTTGGAACTACAATGATCAAGATGCTGGCTATGGCCATGCTCCCTGGTGTGCAAATTGCATCTGCCTTTCCCACGAACGCAGACGGAACGATCCAACTTGGCAAGGTACTACGCACCCGCCAGTCTGGCCAGTACATCACCAACACCAACCTTGTTGGCGAAGGCGACCCTCACCAAGTCCCCTGGGAGCAGCAGGTCTCAATCAACCAGGACTGTGGCTCGGCAGCAAGCTGCGCTGTATCCGTGACTTCAGAGCACACCATCGAGTACTCGTTTTCTATCGGAGCTGGCTACGAGTGGATCAGCGGCGGCTTCGGCGTCGCAGAATCCTACACCGACGGCGAGTCCCACGAATGCAGTGCCAATACGGGCGAAACAGTCTGTGTCTGGCGTACTTACAACTATACTGCCTACACTGTGGCCGACGAGACGTGCTATTACTTCAACGGCGCGGCATCCGATTGCACAACTGGAGAACCCTATGTCACCAGCTCGCCAAACAACTGCCAGACTGGCGCATTCTACTGCGAAACCGGCTCGGGCTGCACTTCCGACGGCGATGGATACTGGGAGCCCAACACCGGCGCTGGAGGCCCACCATGCTAGACGCCTCGTTAAACGCGCGCTAAAATCTACCCTCTGTCACCTTAACTCGAAGGCCCGGCCGGCTCGGTTCTGGTCCGTTGATAGCACAGTTGGTTGGAGTGGTTGACTGCCGGTTTGGGGGAAGGCTGTTTTGGGGGTTTCTTAATTATAACATATTTTGAGATATGACGCAATATGGGGCTCTTCGCAGCGTTTTGCAGCATTGGCATATATTGGGTCTACTTAATTAACTGAGTTAGCATTACTGTAGTTCCAGCAGCAACAATTGGACTTTTTGCAGTGTATTCAGCTTCTTCGCAATGTGTTCGGCTCCTCTGAAGTGCATCATGATTGCCTTATCTAGTAGTTGATGGATGGTCTTAAATACCTACTCGGTGGCATTAAATATTCGGTTCAGAGCAATTGATTTGGTATATTCAGCTACTATAGAAAAGCCGATCTGCTTGAGTAATACCGCATGTTATTGGGTACTCTGAGATTGGGGGAAAGAAGGATGACCGCTTCTGTTGTTGTCTAATAGGGGCCCAGATAATAATTACGTTAACACATGTTGTCAACCTAAGCACGTTAAATGAGGCACTAAGAGAATATCCTACCTCGCGACAGGGAGATGGCTCGTTTATCATATAGGGATCAGCAAAAAGCCCCTTGTGGATATTCCTTGACTTTTCTTTTTCTTTCTATATATGCCTGCCCAGACTTATTGGTACCACTTCTGCTTCGCCCCGAGGCGCAATGAGTCCGGGGGAGTAGAGCCATCGACTTTGCTTTCTATATTGTCAGCTTCTTTTTAGGCACGGTATTTCTTACAACTTCTCGCGAATAGAATTTCCCCCCTTGCGAATAACTCCAAGTAATCTTTTTGACTAATTACAACTATCAAAATCTCTGTGAAGTGCCTGAGTGCAGATCTCCAGGGTGCGTATGTACATATGGCATTTTGCGTTTTAATTCATGCGGAAGGATGCGGAGGAGATGCCCCGGCGAGCTTTGCAACGCTGATCACGAAACCACCGCCGCTCCATGCTGGCGCCCCGCCACTAATTACCTAAGAAGACGGATCTCGCGACGATCATATATCATATAACTAGAGGAGACTAATAACGACTAACATGTTTTCTACGCACGCGAGTACACGGGGATGTTGGTGTCGAAGGAATCACCCTGGCCCGCCCTGCCCTGCTGTGTCACGCGGCTCCGTTCAGCTCTATTATCTACAGTGCCAAAGTTGCTCAGTTATTGCCGCCGAGGATGATGAAAAGTTATTCCGTGTCTATCGTTTGCGTATAAATGAGGCAAACGTAATTCGCCAGTGAAAAGAAAAAAAAAGTTCCGCTTCTTTTTTAAAAACATATATATATTAGTAATTAGTGTTAGTGCGTGGCGAAGTGATAATCCCACGTTATGTGCTTTCCGACATTTTATTGCACTGAGCATTTTTCCCTCAGTCTCCATGGCTTCCGCGGTTTCCGATTTCCTGGCCGCGACCATTGCATACCAGATTTAGCGGTTTCTGGGCCTTCGCTCGTAGACTGCTTAGGCACTAATAAGCGTCCGCGTAGTTCCGCGGTTTCCATGCCATTGTTTGAAAAGCGCCAGAGAATTTCGTTGATCGATTCCGCGGTGACCTTGTTCGCCAGACCTCCTCGCCTCACTAGCAGGCACATCATCTCATAGACTTCCGTCAGTTGAAGATGCATCCTCTGGTTGATATCCATTACTCCACCCCAAGTTGAGCCTATCTTTCCATGCCAGGCCGGACCCATCACCATCTCTACAGTAGTGGCTGGGCGTGAAGATTGGGGGTAATAAGAGCATAACCAGTCGATGGGTGTCCTCTGTTCCGAATCCCATCCATTCACGGGAGCGCCATTATCCAGAAATAGCTTTGCTAACGGCAGGGTGCTGATATGTAATGGTGTACAATGCGCCAATATGCGTCCGAGCTTAATGTTGATTTTGGTGTCGAGCTTTTGGCCAAACTCGACGAAGCAACTTGCGAGGTTGAAATAAGGATTTTCGCTTGGTTCTAGATCTCGGTCTGTAGTATCTCGCCCGCTGCACATCGATGCAAGAATCAATGTAAATGCATCCGGGTCTTGGTTGATGTCATACCCATTCTCCAACAACAGCCGAGCTATCTGAACTACATTCTGACCCAGAACAGAAGGCTTGTAGAGTAAGTAACTGAGCAAAGGCACATTCGAATTTCGTATCAGGTCAGGCGTCCGCTTTAAGCAATCCAAAATGTAGAGATGAAGATGAGCAGAGACAGCAAGGGGGAGGTGTGCAGAGGACAAAGGAATTTTGTCTTCAAAGGCTGGGATGTTAAAGATCATCGGGTCGGCATGGACAGGGATGCTATCTATGAAGGCCTTCATGCTGCGACCAACAGTCTGCTCGGAAAGCATGCAATAGCGACGCCACAAGAGCCACGATTCCTTACTTGTAAAAGTTCCGTCGGGAACAAAGAGGCTCATCAACTGTGCGGCTACCAGATGGCCCTTGGCAAGAAACGTGTTTCCGTTATCCATCGTGATCTTAGCTCGATCCCCAAGCACGAGCCCCTTGAATCGGGGACCCATGACGAATTCCTGCACTGTTTGGTGAAAAACCTGTAAAAGGGTCTTCTCGCCTACTATGAGATCTACCAAGCCACCGCAGTATCTTCTGGCGTGATCTCTTGCCAAAGCATCGATATGAGGTCGCGACGGGTCAGACGCTAGTAGGTTGTTTGTCGTTACGCAGGCCTCCAGGAACGTCTCAGACTCGGAGGAGTGCAGAGCGCAGAGGAACTCTAGTGGTTGCAGAATGTCCTCCGATCGCACTGTGATTTCCAGCATGACATATGTCTTCCACCTGTAATCATGCGGGATGCGCTCAATTATCTCGGCGTAGAAGTCATGAAGCTCAGTGGGATAAGAGTCAAGCAATTCCTGACACTGGCTTTGAGAGACAGTGGTAGATAAGGCTCTCGTCGCACTGGCAAGTCTCTTAACCACAAGCTGCACCCATAGGAATACGCCTTCTGAACGCTTTACTATGCTTGGGACGAGCGTTTCGATTATGTTGGTTGGCAGCCTCTCCTCTTTGATGGATCCCAGACAGTAGTCCCTAATATCATCGCGTGTGAAATCCTGGATGCTGAATCCAGCACAGTGTTGGAAAGATGTCGTAAAGATGTCCCAAGGACGACTGGAGAAACACAATTTGATACGCTTCTTTCTTGTCGGCTTAATATTGCCCAAATCCAGGAGCAGCTTCGCTATAAACTCTGGACGCCCGTCATATTCATCGAGAGCATCGAGGAACATACACAGGCGCAAGGGCACATCATCTTGCTCAAGAACTCTATTGAATGCCTTTCGGAGGCTCATTAGGCTCCAGCGATCTCTAAATAGTGCGTTTGTATCATAGAAGGGTTCGATAAATGAGCAGAGAGCTGGCGACTTTGTGATGAGTTGGGCTAGAATGCTTCGAAGAAGACCCTCGAAGGACTTTTGGAGAGTGGTCCCACGATAGTGAAAGAAGAATGCCACTTGGACGGTTTTATCTTCATTCCAGTGGTGGAGTAGTTCAGAAGTCCGATGGTCTATCGATATGAATTTCATCAAGGTAGACTTCCCAGAACCTGGCTTCCCGTTAATCCAAAACAGGCTGGAGTCGGACTGGAGCCAATCACAGAATTTAGAATCGTTCCTGTCGAATATCCAATCAAATGTGTCTTGGAATCTTGTTTCAATTTGATCGAGGCGACTATTAAGGTGGCCGGCTTGGTCCCCTCCCTCTGATGCGGCATGTAATAGTGATTTCAGTATAGCTAGTAGCATCAGGTCAGTTCGCAACTTCAGCCTAGGGACCACATTGGGGCCTTACCATTGTAATTGGACTTTTTGTTTGCCGATAGGGATGCTTGAGGATAAACACCGCTGGGCATCACGTCGGCGCTTAAGTGCGACGTGTGTGTATGTAATACAGATTGTTGGGACGAAAGCATCCGTTTTAGCTTTTCAACTACTACTTTTAAGCTTGGATCATCCTCTGAAAATTTGACCATGCCAGAATGATCTTCGTTGATCGGAAATATCGTATCTATAGTCTTCCCCCAAGTATGCTGCCCGCGAGTAGCAGAATCAGGGGTAACTAATATCTTCATGGCGCCGGTTCTTGAGAGTACTCCATTCGAATCCCGCTATCCTAGATTAGTTTTGGACAACTGAGAGGAGGAATCAGCTGGATGTGCGCTTACGACAACTGTCGGGGACTTCTTCGTTTCGTAACCCCAGAACAGCAAAGTCTCTTGGAGAGCGGAGATTCCCACAAATTGCTGATCAAGCTGACGGGTATAAGGAGAATATAGCGAGAGATCGGAAATCAGTGCGCTATTGGGCTGCCCTTGGACTACAGATAGAAGCTCTGACTGCTCCATGCCTGAATTCGGCACACCAAAGAACACAACTCCTTGCGCTGATTGGAGAATCGGTGCATCAGGGGTTCTGTTGGCCAGCGTGACAAATGCCTGTTTGAGGACAATACCTCCAAGACTATGAGCGAGGAACACCAACGGCTTGCACAGCGGCGACGACCAGCCGTTGGCCGCAAGATTTTGAATGAATCCCAGCGATAGGTCAAAGATGGACTGAAACGAAGTGCTCTCTTGAAGAGATGTGTCGTATCCATAAATAATCGGCCTTACATTCGGTAGCGACCGTGGCAGCGCATCTCGAATCCACATAAAGGTCTTAGGGCCTCCTTTCGGCTGCCAGGATCCGAATGGATGGCTAGCAAGCCCCGATATTGCGATACAACTGCAGTCATGTTTTAGACGACTTCCAAAGATCGAAACTGATTTGGGGTGCTTACTCGGCATCGTGAGAAACTGGATCATATAATGGCGTCAACCCCCGGAAATGTTTGTCCATGACGAGGGGGTTAGACAGATTGTCGACTCTGATGTTCCACTCGTCACCGCGTCTCGTCACGTTCGGCCGGGTCCCCTTCTCTAGCACCCCGCGCACCTCAGGGGTATCGTGAAACATGAGAGTAGCAACATTGCTGGGAACCCATGGATCGACAGAACGAGCAAGCGAGTAAATGACAATAGCAGCTGGCTCCAGGCCCAGGGCATCGCTGATCAACTGCAAGGCATGTGATGTGTCAATTTGGTCTGGTAGCTGTCGCAGTCTGAACAATTCGCGATCCATGATATGGAGCGCTCGTAAGACCTATCGATTCGCTGCTATCAAGAAATCTATTAAGGATAAAACGTTCGATTACGTGCCCGACATGGAGGTCTTGTTCCATGTCGTCATGCCATGTCCTCAGCCTCTTGCTGAACGAGCTGAAAATTAGCTCATAGGCATCCAAGATATGGGGGCCAAAAGCTGGGCAGTCACTATCACATGATCTGGCTTTTCATCCAATCATAACATCCATCGCAGTTAAGTGCCGGGATAATATGCAACTTGCTCTATCTGGAAGTTATGAGAGACCAATTTCTCCACGTTCACTACCTAGAGCCCCTACCTATTATCTGCAGGACTGCCCGCTAGCAGCTACAGTCAAGCATACTGCTCCAGTCCTATAACGTGTTTCCAGTAATAATGCCACACTGCTTTGCCGTTGCCGTTATTGCCTGCGGCAATAGACGATTCAGAATAGCCTTGAACACGTAGATATACCATCGAGGCAGCAAGGGTTCTATAGGTGCCGAAGTCAAAATAAGGTTCACGTTCATACTTGCCCGTGCGACATTCGAGAGATGGGCAAGTAATTATACAGACGGACAGCCAGGCAGATTGAGAAATAGATATGCCTTTGCCAATTAAATTACTCTTTAATCTCATTCTTATGGAATAAACCTGCATTTCTCCCTCGTTAGAATCGTGCACTCAGAAGGCTACGTACTTGTTGTGTGTGTAAGATGGGGTGTGAGAGAGCTGGTGTGAGAGAGCTGGTGTGAGAGTGAGAATGAGAGTAAGTGTGTGAGGGTGAGAGGGTGAGAGCGTGTATGAGGGTGTGAGTGAGTGTAACTCAATACCTTCAACCTCAGGCATCCACGGATCCCGCAACTTGCAGAAGAACTCGCCCTTGGGCTCCACCTGGCCCCGGGCGTGGTCGTCCAACGTGCCGTAGAAGACGTATATGTTGTCGCCTGCGTTGGCCTGTTGCGTTGGTTATAACAATCAAGTTGGTCAGTCAATTAACTTGCAATCCGAATGAGTAGAATGGAAAGGGAAATTTGAGAAAAAGAAGAAGAATAACTAGATAAATGAGTATAAAACATTAAAAGAACACCTCTGTAAATGTAAACGAACAGGGCAAACGCACCCCAAACTCCAAGATGCCGCCCCCGCAGACGCCGCAGAACTCGCGGTGCAGCCTCACGCCGGACCCGTTGTCGGCCTCGTGGACGCGGACCTTCTCGCCGCCGCGCTCGATGGCGAAGGCGGCGCGCGGCACGCGCGTCGTGATGCCGTAGTTGCCGCCCGTGAACCGCTTGCAGTTGCCGCAGTGGCAGATGCTCGTGCGCGCCTGCGACGCCGGGTCGTCGAGCGTTATCGTGTACCGGATCGCGGCGCAGTAGCAGCCGCCTGGGAGGGGTTGAGGGGGCATTGCGTGTATATATATATATATGTATGTATGTGTGTGTGTGTGTGTGTGTGTTCAGTAGTGGTGTCCCTCTTGACTTTTCTTGCGATGGGCAGTTACAGGTGAGGGGAGATAATCATATGCGGCAAACTTTTGCGCGCATTGCAAACAAAACGAGCTTGATCCCGTTTTTATATATACAGGGCTTATTGTCGATTATTAACATATCATAGTGCCCAAATGTGGTGTAGGTGTAGGTCTTTGTTGACTTTGATCGGCGTCGATCACCCTTCCATGACGGAAGTCCGACGTCACTATCTTTCGGCGCTCAAGGTCCGGCCTTTTCACTCCGCACATTTGCTGTGTTATGGTAGTCTGTAGATAGGGACACAATATACAGCTGCCAGTCAGAAATCAATGACTGTTACAATTCGAAGCCCGATGTAGACTAACATAAGGCTCCTACGCACAACATATTTCAGAAGATAGCATCTTACCTGCGTGCATGCGTGCATCGTCGCTCGCGCCACAAAAAAAAAAAAAAAGGTAGAGAAAATTGCCGTACCGAGGGGGTTCACTGTAGATGCCCATGAGTCCAATCGCGAGTGACCATATTTCATTCGAAAACCAAAAAAAAAGCAAAGGAATATCATGAATGAATAGAGCACATGTATCTTATCGTATCAAATCAAATCATATCATAAAAGTGCGCCCGTTCGGTCTTAAGAGCCGCGACCGTAGGATCGTAGGACCGCGAGCTTTGCTGCATCAAATCGTGAGCGTCATTACGAGAAGAAGTTATTATATACAACAACAAAAGCCACCCCCAATTATCATCATCCTTATCTATTCCAGCAGAATACTCGAAAGGCGTAATTCTTGCTTGTATGTGATGTTATGTATGTTGTGTGTTTAGTCAGTCCGGTACGGTACGGTACGGTACTGTGTGAATCGACCAAGTCGTCGTAGGTAGGCAGGTGGGCAAGTAGGCAGGCAAGTAGGTAGGCAGACGGGTAGGGTATCGAATCGGTAAAGTAGAATAAAACGCCACGCCAGTTGCGCCGGGAGCAGAGGGGGGAGGGAAGAAGAAGAAGAAGAAGAAGAGAAAGAAAGACTAGAAAATCAGTCCTATGGCAGCGACAGCAGCAGCAGCAAAATCACACATATCTCAAGTCTGCGTGTGCCTCTCTGAAGAAAAAGGAAGAAAAGGCAAACTTTTAAGCAACCTCACCATCACCACCCCCCCTTTTTTCTCACCTCACGCATCGCTCTCCCAAAGATCCCCCTCGGGATCCCCCCCGTCGTCGAGCTCGACCTCAAACGTCGTGCCCAGCGCCTCCTTGCCCTGGCGTATCATGTCCCGCAGCCGGGCGTTGAAGTCGTTGATCCGCATGTCCGTCTCCATCTCCTTCTTCATGCGCTGGGCGGCCAGGTTCCTGCCCTTGGCGTCCAGTCGCGGGCTGCTGTCCTGCATCTCGTGCAGGGACTCCCGCTTCTTCATCGTCCCTATCTTGATCGGCGAGACCGAGACCGAGGCCGAGACCGACGAGTTCGACATGGCGCTCTGGCTGCGTCGGTGCCCGCGTGCGGGGGCAGAGGCAGGGACAGGAGCAGGCGCGCGAGCGTACGGGCTCGGGCTCGGGATTCGCGAGGCCTGATGATGCTCTGGAAAACGACTACTACCTGGTCCGAGGCTGGGTGATTGCGCTCGCGAGGCGACGACGGGGATCCTGCTGCCGGGATGCGTCGTCCTCGGGCCCGGCGACGCGGCCGGGGATCGGGCGGACGCGAAGCTCGCGGGCTCGCGGGTCGATATCGGACCGGGACTGGCCAGGCTCGGTCGGCTCGGCAGGCGTCGGCTCGCGCTGGGCGCGCCGAGACGGCTTACGGGCTTGCTGATGCGACGGACGAGCGACGGCGGCGGCCCTGCTGCTCCCGCCGTTCGGTGTGCGGGTCGTCGCGACGACGCCCGCGACGCGAGAGGAGGCGGCGGCGGCTGTCGGCTCAGGTTAGCCGGCTCGTCAATCATGACCCAGTTCTTCCGCAGCTCGTCGGCGGGCGTGCCGTAGGAGATCTGCCTCCTCTTCGGCGCCGGCGGCGGCGTCGACTCGGGCGTCTCGCGCTCGCGCTCGCGCTCGTACGAGTACGGGGCGTAGTCGGCCGACGGCTGGGGCGGGCCGTAGTCCAGCGGGATGGGGTCCAGCATCGATCGCAGCCGCGCGTCCTCGGAGATGGCGTATGCTCGTCCCCCGCCGGCGGAGAAGCCGCGGAAGGCGCCGTTCTTGCAGAACTCCCACACCTTCCCCACGACGCCGCCGATGGTGCTCATCGCGAAGGAGCTCCAGCCGCCCGATGTGTGATTCCCCTCGTCGATGATCATGGGCCTCGAGTCGACGTCGTCGTCGTGGCATCGCTTCGATCCGAGGGCACGCCTGTAGTCGACATCAGAATAGACACTCTCCTCCATCTGACCCATCTCTTTCTGCGCGGCCCCATCCGGCGTCTCCATCTGGCCGGCCAGCACATATCGGCCTTCTCTCGCGTTCGTGGTCATGTCGAAGTAGGAGCGGTCATCCATGATGGTGTCTCGACTGGTATTTCCATCACCCGGCGTGGCCCAGTCGCCCCCTCGCTTCCTCTTCGCCTGGTACATGGGCGTAGGCGTCTCGGACTGCAGGCTCGCGGTAGATCTCCCGAGGTACGTCGAGCTCGACAAGGACGGGGAGGTCGGCGGGCGAAAGATGCCGGGATGCACGCCTGCGAAGGAAGCGCCCCTACCGCCGCCGCCGCTGGGTAGGTCGAAATGGTAGATTCCGGACATGAGGATCTGGGAATTATAGGACATGTCTAGCGTGGTAGTTCAATGGGGGGGAGAGTGGTAAGTAGATGAGGCGTGTGTTGAGTGGGAGGTGCGTATGAATGCGCAGCGCCAGGCTGACGCAAAGGCAAACGGAATAGCACGAGTTAGTCGCAGCGTCGGCGTGTAAGTGCAAGTGCAAGTACAGAGGGTTCGTCTCGCAACGGCCGACGCTCGTGAATATCAGGTGAATACGTCGTATGGCTCGTGAATATGTGGGGAGAAGACGCTGGGAATCTTAGGATATTCGCTCTCGGACCTCGTCGATAAAACTGTCATATAGGTTGGTGTGTAGGTACTAAGTAGGTATTGTTCGCTATTGTCGGACTCGTCGTCGTGGTCGTCGCTTTTCCTGCCAGCAGCTTACTACGTAGTGTTGGGGGTTGTTTCGGGTTTAGCGAGTGAGTGTTTGCTAACGCGGAGGGGAATGGCGGCGGATGCTGTTGGGGGTGTGTGTGCGCGTGGTCTGATGATTGATACTTAGATAACCAGGTTTTTTGAGTTTCGAGCATCGATCGATATAGTTGATGCGATGGATGGGTAATACCCGGGATCGATAAACCCACTGAAACGCTCTCGATCCAGACGGTTTTTCTTTACTATGCAGCTCAGTTGGATTTCAAAACAGTATGTCGATTGGATTTAGAAAAAAAAAGGTATTCAGTTGTCCAGCTCCGGCAGAGAAAGGAAGAGAGACCTGATGCTTTCTGCTCAAACACACACACGACGACTAATGCGAGTAGCCGAAGTGACTGACGTATGGCGATAAGTTTCAAAAAAGTGTATTGTATTGCATCGCACGACTAGGCAACGTTTCGGTTCGTTGCACCGGTTTAAGCCACAGCTGAGAGGCGCTGGGATACCACAAAGTGACACCTTTCATCGGGTGGGAAGAGTTGGAGGAGAGCTTTTGCGCGTGCGACGTGATGGAAGGGGAACAATTGTTGTGGTTGCGTTGCTGGGTCAGCACGGCCCCCGTAGCTACGCACTTACATCTCAGCATCAACAGCCTGGAAAACGGAGCTGGGGTCGCTACTAAATGAGCCTAATTGAGAGATACATCATGATATGTACACTTACTTGGTATTGAAGGTACCCATCTAGTAGAGGTACCTAAAGTAGCTCGAGATCCGCTGCCACGAAGCACATGTCTGTGTACTTGATGTACCTACCAGGTACTTTCCGTAGTGGAACAGTAATACGGTACCGATGTATATCTCTCTGGCGAACAGCGAGCTCCAAGCCACGATCTCTCTTCTTCTCAATTAACGTCAGATATACATAGCTAGTAGGTACATATACAGTAGATCGGTTCACACGTACACGAGCAATTGCAATTCCAAGCCTCTAATGTGCCAGCTCTATTCGTTTTCCTCTATGGCGGTCTAGGTACGACGACGACGACAACGACGACGATGATGATGCGAACAATGCTCTGCCAAATGTGATGCAAGTCCCTGCCGTAGAACTCGACCAAAAAAAATAAAACACACACCTGACTCGGGTGGCCCAAAACCTACATAGGTAGGTATCCCGTAATCATGCTCCCGATATAGTGTAGCGCAGCCTCTTTCACCCCTCCTTCTTGTGATAATAAGCCTCCTGCTTCTCGAGCTTCTCCGCCCTGACGCCGCCGTCAACGCCCTCCTCGCCGTGCACGTGGGCCTCGGCGCCCCAGAACGCGTCGCGTTCCGCCAGCACCTCGGCCGCCCACGCCTTGACCTCGGGGGTCCTGATGAGCGTGGCCACGTACGCGAACTCGCCGAGGTCGAGCGCCCGGCCGGCGCGCCTCTCGTACTCGACCATCTGCGTCAGCAGCTCCATCTTGTCGAGGTCGTGCACGAACCGGCTCTCGTCCGTCGCCGAGTCCTCGTACTCGCGCCACACCGCGCGGATCTCGGCGCCCGCGAGCCCGCCGTGGACGCGCCCGAGCAGCTTGTCGGCTATGTAGTCCATCGTCTCGGCCTCGCGGCGGCTCTTCTCCGGCTTCGGCACCCCGTCGACGGGCGTGATGTCGCCGACGAGCGACTCCGCCATGTCGTGGATCAGGCACATCTTCATGCACTTGAACAGGTCGAGCCTGGGCGCGAGGCTGGGTGGGCAGAGCATCGTCATGAGCGACATTCGGTACATGTGGTCGGATATCGATTCACCCCTGCGAGTTTCGCTCTGTATCAGCCACCTAGCTCCCGTAGCGTCCGGGGCCCGCACCCCGAGTGGGAAATCAATCTGGGCCGTGGTACCTCTCGATGTTGAAGCGCCGCCACCCCTCGCGCTTGTTCGTCTTTAACCTCTCGAGGATGTGGAAGTACGGGACGGGCGAGTCGGTGCCCTCGGCCGGTGGTGCGGGGGACAAGGTTGCCAACACCTTCTCCACCGACCATGGTTCTGAGACGGCTGGTGTCTCCACGATGCCCGGATCTGGAAACTCTCACAAGGTCAACATCTGGGCCGTATGGACGGGGGAGGGCATAGGGTAACTGACCGGTGAAGGGCTTTTCGTCATTGTTGCCAGCTCCTGAAGACATTTTTTCCGTATGCGGCTTGTTTGTAGTTCCTATGGCAATTCGTGGAGGGGGCTGTAGGTAGCTTTCCCGTTTTCAATGGACAGGAATGTAAGGCCTGGAGAGAGTGGGAACAGAAAAAGACAAGAGGTTGTGCAAATTGATTTTGAGAAGCGAGGATGGAGGGAAGAGATTGGACTCCAGAGACCAAGCTGTATTATGGATAGATGCAAGTGCCCATGCGCATTTGTAGCAGTTTACTTCTGCCCGTTGCTGCCTGTCTAAAGAAAATGTGATATCAGTCTTGGAGCTGCGCCCTTTTGTTTGTTCGTCCAATTCACGGCGGTGCGCAGGAAGTTGAGGTGAAGTCCGCGGCAGTTTCCGGTCCTCTGGTGTAAGGTAAGGTACCTACCTCAAGAACCCCCCCCCCCACTGAGGGCCAGATAGTGGTAGTGTGGTACCGGAGTGATATGGGTTTACAAAGTACAAAATACCCATCCTGCTATTGGATGGCGCGGGCCATGGCCCCGGTGCCGGTGCCGGACTCATGTTCCGGTGACTGTAGGTAGGTAAGCATAGATGCCTAACTAAGGCTTGCCATTCTAGAATCTATGTACGGTGATGTCAATGATAGCAACAGGAACCTATCTGGCGGTCAGTCAACTAGCCGGAGCGAATAATCCTGCCCATGCTTAACAAGTATATGGGAGATCTTTGCTGTTGTCGAGCAGGGCATAGGTATGATATTTGAGGCATGAAAGGGTTAGCAGGAAAGTACCAGTAAAACCTATCAATTATAATCATCATGTGATGCTTTAAAGGTATGGAGTAGTAAGCCGCTTTCTTCGGGAGGTGTAGTCCATCCATCGGTAACTGCGACACGTGTGTTTGGGTTATAGGATTATATCTGCAATCAGTTATCAATCAACACATCCGAATTGGTGTAGTGGCTAACATTTCACGCTCTCACTTGTACACAAGTAGATCCGTGGAGCCCGGGGTTCGATTCCCCGATTCGGAGATTCTTTTGCCCTTCTTTTTCTTGGTCATATTTTTTTTTCCCTCCTTTTTTCCCTTATTTTCGATGTCAATATCTATATCGCTATTGGATAAACCAGGTCAAAATAAAATATTTTCATCCCGCAAATTCCCAAAATTTGCAGTGCAGGACACACCGTCTGACTTCCAAAAAATCATTTTAAGTAGGTGCTTACGAACCTAGCATGCTATGCCTCCCTATTGGCTACTAACCACGACATAACTTCCCTATCTCAGTAATTCCAGAATAAGCCTCTTGTTCTTCTCGATGGCTTCCATGATCTCGCTCACGCGGATATACTCGTCCTTGCCGTGCGCGACGCGTATCGAGCCAGGGCCGTAGAGCACCTTTCTGTGGTCCCCCCGCAGCCGCGGTATGTCCGTCCCGTAGGCCATGGGCTCGGCCTCGAACCCCTCGAACTCCCACTCCAGCAGCATCTCGGGGTACTGGAACTTGAAGTCGACGTCCACGTCCGCGTGCCTGTCCACCACGTCCTTCACGGTGCGCTTGATCCCCTCCACGTCCTTGGCCACGCGGATGCTGCAGAGCGCCGTGGCCTCCGCCGCGAGGATGTTGTAGCCCGCGCCGCCCGAGATCTTGCCGATGTTCAGCGTCGACGGGCCCAGGAGGTCCGAGACTGGCCAGTCTACCGCTCGCAGGTCGTTGATTGCGTCGAAGAGAAGGATTGTTGCGCTCTTGCCTAGCTGGGGATATCCGGAATGGCTTTGCCCCGGTTGTGACAGATTAGCGCAGGTCAACACCACCAACACCACCAACACCACCACCACTACCACCTCCTCTCCTACACAAGTGCGATACCGCGCGGTACAGCGAGGAAGAGGTGCAGAATTCCACGACGTGCTTGCTTGCTTGCTTACCAGGCCTTCCCGTGAGCAACGACTTCAAACACGAGATTCCCCTTATGTCCCTTCGCCACCTTCCCCTCCGTCGGCTCAGCGAACAGCCCAGCCTCCCAGGTAAGCCCCATCTCGTTCGCGGCGATCATGCCCGGGCCCCCCTTCTCCTCGCCCACGACCCACAGGAAGCTCACGTCGCCGTCCCTCAACGCCCCCTCCGCGCGCAGCTCCTCGACCGCGAAGATCTGCGCCACCATGGGCCCCAAATCGTCGCACGCCCCGCGCCCGCGCACCACGTCGCCGTCCCCGTCCCCGTCCCCGTCGTCGTCGATGCTGAAGGGTATGTGCGGCGGCACCGTGTCCATGTGCGCCGTCACGAGGAGCCGCGCCCGCCGCTCCGTCCCGAGGTACGCGTAGACGTTGTGCCGCGTTGACCCGGGGGCGATGGGGATCCGTTCCGCCGCGAACCCGCGGCCCCGTATGTACCTCTCCAGGTACTCTCCGATCTCGAGCTCCTTCTCGCTCGTGCTCTCGATGCTCATGAGGGCCTTCAGGAGCTCGACCACCTCTTTTGAATCCGTCTTTGTCGCCATCGTGTCGCGCTTAGACAGATAGCAGGCTGGCTGGTTGATCTGGGCTGGGCTGGGATAATATAGAATGGGAAGTATTGTCGCCGTTCGACGTAGTCTGCGTTAGTTTGTAGCGAAATCGTCTCCCAGGTAGACTGGTGCGAAACGCTACATATTTCGCTTGGTTCGGCTTGGGCGGGGTTGGGTTAGGCCCATCGTCGCTGTCTTAGGGCGGCCCGACAGCCTTTTTGTCGCTATCGGTCGTCATGGCCCCCCGACTTCACCTTATTTATGTGCATGTTATGTAAATGGAAAATATTTCTAAACACGCCGCTATCAATATAGGCAATTGAGTAAAAATTAGTTCTAGTACACCATGTTAACTTATGACTCATTGTTTAGGTATTCTCACATTGCATGCAAAATGTTGAAGAGTTGGGGTATGGAAGCCTCTAGGACTGGAGGTTTTGGAATCGGAAAAAGGAGTCCGTTTATACGTACCTACCACCAGTATGTAACCTTTATCCTACGACATACGGACAAGGGCGTTCATCCTGTAAGAACACATCCTTTTACAATTGCTTTACTTATTAAGTATCCAAAGAACCAGAGGGCTAGAAAAAAGTCAATGATACGGCATATTGTTCCGAGGAATGCAAAAAATGCGAATTGCTTTAGCAGTCAGTCCATAACTTGGCTATTCAGACCATGGTGTTAGGAGAAAATATCTCAGAGGGAAGAAGGGATCGTACTAAAACTGCAGAGGGGTGTCTACGAGGTAGCAACTGGGTCGCGGATAATTGTCCCAGGTATAGGGCGCCGGCCTCACTTTTATTGATTTGTGAGTCCCTAGGTACTCTCACAGACGGGAGGCCTAGGAGTGCAAATAAGTACAACTTTAGCTCATCCTTTCAACTACAACTGCTTTATGGCCAAATTCCCTGACAAATGCGACTTTCGGCTGTTTCGACTGTCCCGGAGAGCTAAGTGAAGTATTATTTAATTGAAATTAATGACGCTACACTGGTTTTTTTAAGAGCTGGGCCACTGAGACAAACAAGCTTCACTGTGAATCGCTCGGTGGCCGGCTGGGTGATGGTACAAGTAGTGATGGCCAGAAAGACATCGTTCTCTCAACGCATGTATCCGCTGTAGCAAAATGGATTGCCGACGGTATATGATAGATGTACCCACTTAGAGCAGGGCAGCGATCAGGGCACCGAGGGAGACGAGGCCGAACGAGGCCGGGACGACGCCGGCAGCAGCGCCAGGTGTCTCGGATGGGCTGCTGCTGCCGCCAGCACCGGAGCTCGAGGACGGCTTGGATCCGTCAGCGGGGGTAGAGCCACTAGTATTGGATGCCTCTTCGCTCGTGGTGGAAGTGGAAGTGAGGACCACGGTGGTGGAGGAGCCGACGCTGATGACGAATGAGGAGGCTCCCTGCACGATGGTCGTGGTGCCGAGAGGAAGGCCAGCCGGGATGGTGGCGACAGCGGGTTGCGAGGTCACCACATCGGGCTGCGAGGTTACCACATCAGGTTGCGAGGTTACGGCGGGGCCGCCATCGCTTGCGAGACCGGTGATGATGCCGTCCGAGTTGGTCTGCGTCAACAGCGATGTGAGTGGGTTGGAGTAGTAGTAGGTGTAGGTGGTGACGGCGGTGACGGCTTCGCCGGCACTGTTGGTAAAGCCGATGGTCAGGACCTGTTGAAACGGCGTGTTAGTCAAGATGGATGGCAAAGCAAAGTTTTGACATTGTCCCGGGAATCGCGTGGGACCTACAGTGGTGTGTTCGCCGTTGTCCTGTGCCAGTGCAACACCAGCCAGCAAGGGGGCGACGAGGAAAGCGAAAGAACGCATCTTGATGATACTGAGTGTATTAAGTATTATAGCTGCACGGAAAACAACTTGAAGATACAAAGATCAGCTGGAACGACAGACGTGGTGGGTAAAAGCGAATGTGGGTGTTTTGAAGAAGATGGCGAGCACACGGGACGACATAAACTTGTACAAGTCAGGAATAAGATGGGGACATAAACTTGTATAAGTACTGAACAGATGGGCGCGTTGACGCGGTGACCATTCCTCGGGATTGGTTCAGCTCACAATTCCGACCCACTTCTTAATACGAGGTGATGCATGCCCAAGGGGCAGCATTAAGATGATCATTCTTTAGCGCCGCCCTAGGGCTTGTACATGCAGGGAATTCTGGGCGGGAAGTTGGCTGCATCTACTTACCAAACAAGGACTCTACTGTGTACATGTAGGGTGGCAAAGCAGCTTCAAGACCTGATCAACAAGCAAATCTTCTACTTGGGTAGTTATATTTGTTCTAAAGGACGGTGGGTGTGCTTCTATTAGGGCCGAGTACCTAACAACACTTATTTTTGCTTTTCGAACACTTAGTATAGCACCAAAGATAGAAAAGCAAAGTGCTAGAAGAAGACAGATGAATTAAAATCGGTAATTTAAATCTGCCATGCAAAGATATATAGGAAACATGTATCTGGAGACAGAATGGATCTAAACTCTGTAGTGTATGGAGAGAGTCATATATACTAGGTCGGCATGTTGCACTATTTTTCTTTTTCTTTTTTACGGAACTTGTCTTACCTCCATTTTTTTTTACTCGTCTTAGAAGGCCTCGTCAGTCTCGACCAGGCTCGACATCAAACTCCACATCAGTCCGAATGATATACTTCGCGCCCTTCCTCACACCAGTCCCCTCATGCAACAACGCACCCTTGGCATCGCCATGAGGGAACAACGCCACCGATCCCATGGTGGGCCGGACAGGGTGCGCATTCATGACGCCCTCCCTGGTACTCGGGGTGAAGAACGTAGTCTCGCCCCCCTCGAACTCGTCGTTTAGATACACCAGGAACGTGAACAGACTCGATTGCCTGGCTTCCTCGGGGGAGGCATCGTAAACGTAGGCCCCCGTCTTGGGATCGACGCCGGACGGTGGCCAGCCGCCGTCGAAGTGGCACCGGTACTCGGCGCCGGGGACGTAACGGTAGACTCTGAAGCGGCGGTTGATGCCGCGTGCCCTGCGTCCGCCGAGGGACGGCGGGATGTGGGGGGAGACCCGCTTCCAGAGGGCGTCGTGGAAGGCCTGGTCCACGACCCAGTAGACGTTGTGCGCGAGGATGCTGGAGGCAGATCCGTCGTCGCGGAGTGGACAATCGGGGAGGAAGCCGACGGTTTCCATGGCCGCGACAATGGACATGCATTCTCGGCGGCTCAGCACGTCTTTCATGAGCGATAGCCCGGGCACGGTCGGGTGTTTGTGGAGTGTTGTCTCTGGCCCGTCCGCGGCTAGTGGGACGGCATTGTCGTTACTAAGATGTAGGACCGCAGGGTGCGCGTTAGGTGGCCTGCGTTCGGGGCCGGCTGTTGTCTCGAGGATTTGGAATCTGTCTTTAATATCTTCCGGACAGCTCGCGAAAATGGTCTTGTCTAGTACACCTTGCCGAATAGTAGGTCGCGGGGTTTTATCCCCATTATCCCAGATGGGCTGTAGAGAGAGCGGTCCGGTGAGATCCGCTGGCACCTTTGATACTTCGTCAACCGGTCCAGTGACTCTTAATACCATGTCCATCACCCTAAGCAATTCAAGCTGCGTATCGGTCCGAATATCGGGAGACTCGCTGGACAGTCCACTGACGACATCGAGATCTCGTACCCATCGGCAGAGGGCGCCTAGCTTTGGTGCCTGGTTCCGTATTCGCATCTCGGCAAGTAGAACGATGGCATCGACGTATTTGCCGTCGACAAGGGCCATCGATACGCGAGAGGTGAGGCTCGTATCGGCTATTTCACTGTCAGCTGCTAGAGACCCTTGTTTGAAAGGGCCTTGGGCGTGATATGCTTACCAACTGTGTTCATGCCAGTGGTGCATGCTTGTCTGAATCCATACACGGCTGTACGCAGATTTCGGCAAGCCTTGGACTTGATGAGAGCGGGATGCTGAGCTAGCGAGTCTAAAGTCTCGACGGCAATCTCTATCTCTTCTTCTGAAACGACGCTGGCAAGACTCTTCGGATCCAATTGGCCTGCGCTCTTCAGTGATCTGGGCGGCGCATCTGGAGAGGGCGACAGCGGCAAGGTGGCGCTGACGGCACTCTTCTTGTTGGGCCGAGTAGACTGTGCATTGTGTTGGCGCTTCCTCTTGGTCGGCATTTTGAAATTGACTTTTTCGTTGTTGCCTGCCAAGGACAACCGACGTCGTCTGCCTCAGGAAAGATCTTGATTATTCGGCGGTGGCATGGTGGCATGGTTGTGCAGGTGGTGAGGCGGCATGAGACTCAAAATCGCCATTCCCAATATGGCAAAGTCTGTAAGGGCGGGCTTAGTTCCGAGGTGCTAAATTTTTGCCCCAGATTTTCGATCCACTCTTTCTCTCTCTCTCCCGCTCCCAACAGACATCGTGCTGTTGACCGAGCACACCATCCTGTCCAAAGGACACCACCGTCATCATGCTATCGGAATAGAAAAGATAGAATTAAAAAAAATCAGCAGAGCTATTAAGCTAGAAAAACCTAGCTATATAAAAGAGCCTTTAGCTCTTTAGCTAATCTTTTCATCTAATTTATAAATACTAGCAGGTGCTATTGCTAAAAATAGTAACACCTTATTTTATAAAGTGAAACAAAAATCCCTTAAGGGTTCCTATTATTGCTATTTCTAGGAAAGTTAGCGGAAAAGATATTCTATTTTACAAGAACATTAATTAATAAATACAACAACGATAACAATAACAACAACATCGACCGCCCCTTTACGTGTTACAACATTAGATCAGTAATTTATTTACATTCTCCTAGCTCTGGCCTCGCGCATGCCCCTTTGCAATGAGCTGGATTCCAAGCCCAGTATATACTTCTCTCTTTAATCCCAAAGGCGTCGAGAAAATTCTTCACAACTCTGCGGAGTGGTGTCTTCATCGATCATTTCTACCCGTATAATTCTCTTGCGATACTTAGCGTTGAGTATTAACATCACAATAGACTAATATATCGTGCACTTTTCAGGGCTGGGGGAGCTTGGGTTACATGAGCAAGGGCATGGGGGCGCAGTTTAGGTTGCAAGCTACGAAATTAAAAGCGGATGAAAGTATCTGGTCATCACGGGGCCTCAGCCAGCGCCTTCATTGTGGAAAATCTTCGCAGTTAATTTGATCTATCTATGAGCGTGGCATAAAATTATTGCCATGCTAGATCCATGAGCTCATGTAAATAGCCATCTATCGTATCCATCTATGATGGGAAATTCGTTCATATGGGTGATTCTGGAAACTTACTTAGTATAGCGTGATATGTGTTTGGGAGTACAGACGCGGATGTTTCAGTGCTATTTTTTTTCCTTGCTTTTTTTTCTACCGTTGAGAGAAAGGATAGGAAGGAGGACACTAAGGTGATGTTGGTGGAACACGCATGGGTGTGATTCTAACCTCTGCCTGCCCGCCAAAAGCAAGTTAAGAATCGATATTACTGCAAGTAATAAGTTAGAGGTGTTCAGCTCTTGCCATAGGCAAGGATTAAGAGGAAAGAATTTCCACAATGGAGTCGTAGAGATACGCTGAATAATTTGACCGAGAAGGTCGCGGGGTTAGCGTCAGAAGTCGGACGATGCGGCACTTAGGCGTCCACAATCACATCAGCTGTTTCGTCCGCCTCAGTCTCATCCATCTCAGATTCGTCTTTCATGTCAGGTAAGATCTCAAGACTTCCATCCTCTGATCTTTTGAGATGGCCAAAGAGAGCGGCTACTTCCTCAATTGACAGATTCCGTCTCTCACCTTTTTTCATGGCGATATTAATATTCTTCGCTTTCTCTTCCTGGAGAGCTTCTATTCGGTTGTCGATAGTCCCTTCAGTAATAATGCGGAGGAAATGAGTCTTCTTGGTCTGACCGATTCGAAAGACCCTTGAAAATGCTTGCATTTCAATAGAGAGGTTCCACCATAAATCGACAAGAATAACTCTGTTTGCACATGTCAAATTGAGTGCCACTGAGCCACACCTGAAAGAAGCAATCTTTTAAAGTGGTTAGTAAAATGTCAAATATTGATTCATATGTTAGCTTACCATGACTTTGATTTTCTTCTGATCATGGAAACCCCGAATAGCATTCTGCTTCGCCACTTCGGACATATCTCCGAAGAAGTAAAGAAAACGTATACCTTCCGCCGTCAACATCCGCCCAAGGATCGCCCCAGTCATTTTGAACTCCATAAACACGATTATTTTGTCGTCGGGTGCTTCAGCCTGCCATTCAAGAATGGCCTGTTTCACAGCTACCGTCTTTGCGCTTGGAACCACTGGCTTCGGGAAATCTTGGTCACATTTTTGAAGGAACTTTGATTGCGATTTCTTGAGCTTTGGGTGCTTATTGAAATGGTCGCAACCTAATTTTTTTACGCCTGATATAAAGCGTCGGGGTAATGCTTCGCTTCTAGGATCTTCGCTATCCGAATTGTCTCCATCGGATTGTTCTAGTCGCTCGTAGTCAGTCAAAGCCTTGTCACAGTCAGGGCATTTAGGTATCAGGCGTCCACCCCGCCTTTCTTCTTGTATGTGATCTCGAAGGCACTCTCTGCAGAACGAATGCTCACACTACACCTACTGTTAGCCAATATCTCTCATCGAATATTTACTACAGTCCCAACTTACTGTAGTGACACAGGTATTCAAAGGCTCTTGGTAGCATAATCGACAGACATCTTCCTCCTTTGATGCCAACGCGATTTCTATCTGGTTTTCCATATCGAATTCATAGCCGAATTTGCTATTGCCGAAAGTATCGCCGAAGGTTTCCTGATCTCGTCCGGTAGTATTATCTCTCATGGTAGTCGCCTTTTTGGCGCACCACTTCCCAATCCGTTTGAAAACTGGCTCTTCGCCGCCCACTTGCTGAAGACGCACTTTGATCTCGAGCAGATCCGATTTTCTCAATGTCTTCTTTAATACGGGCTCTAATAAAAACGGATGGGCGGCACCCTGCCGAAGTCGCAGCAGAAACACAATATAGATTTTGAGATCTCGTAGTCGAATTTGTCGACCTTTTGCCCGAAGCTCGTCCAATATCTTGTTGATAATCTTACGGAAACGAGTCTCAACCACGCTTATAAAATTAGTATAGCGATGCTTTAACGTCCAAGAAGTGACCTACTTGTAGATCACCCGCTCTTCCTTCGTAAGATGGGTTCGTCTTACAGAGATATCACACATCGGGATTTCATAGAGCGGTCGACCCATGAAACGATCCGCCATTGTCCTGTCACAATGTAAGCTGTAGTAAAGAATTAATCAGGAATGGTATTCTAACCTTCGAAGCATGAGTATGTTCATAATTACCTTAAGACGATCCACCGATTCATCCTACTTCCGATCAGCTTGGGCTGATATGCCAGTCAAGTGCTAATTCGCTTACATCGCCAGGGTTCCCATAAAGATACTGAAAGTCACGGAGGTCCTCAGCCCAGTTCGTTTTTAGAAACTTTAGGTAAGGATACAGTTCTATACAATATTAGCATGAGTAGCTGTTCATAAAATCACTTTACCTTACCATCAAGGGAGTTTGTGATAGGGGTTCCTGACATTCCCCAGCGGTGATACCCGAGTAGATTTTGGCATGCAATTGACGCTACACGTCGTTAGTACTCATATTGTTCACTTAGGTCTCTGGATTAATCGACCTACTCTGAGTATCCTTGTTCTTGATGTTGTGCGCTTCGTCGAGAATAACACGCCAGAATGGAACCTTGAATAATAGCCCAAGATTGCTGTCCCACATCTCTTGCCTTTCTTTTGTACTTCTGCATTGATTCTCAAGGGAATTTCGAAACTTCTTGCTTGGAAATTGTGCAGATATCTCGTGGTAACTGGCAAGACTAATAAACGAGCGATCAGTGCTTGCTCAAATTTTTTTTCCTGAACACCTACATGACTCCCTTTATACTCTTCAACATTTCAAGTGGAAGCTTTTTGATGTCCCTGTATTGTAAAATCGCCCCAATGTGCTTTATGTCAGTATGCTTCTTAGTCTCCTCTTCCCACTGTCTGAGAGATGTGGCGGGCGCGACGATTAGCGTTGCTGGGGTGTATGTCTCAAGCTCATCATCTGTTGGTTGATTGGAGACAATGCAGGTGAGGGCTTGCAGGGTTTTCCCCATGCCCATCTCATCCCCTAAAATACCACCCCGAGGACCCTCCATGCAGAACTCGCGACTTAGCATCCATGATGCTCCTATGACTTGGTGGTTGAATAAAGCGGTCTTCATTCCTTTGATGAGCCATTTGCCATCATCAGCAATACACTTTCCAATGCCAAAGGATCGTGTAGCCTCATCTAGCCTTCTTCTATCAGCTGCCGTGCTGCGTTTGTCAGCGTGTTTTGGTAAATTCTGCATAATTTGTTGGAATTGGTCGCTCTTATGTGTCGCCGTAATTGGGTTAGCTTCAGGGACATCACCCTGCGCTATGCGAGCCTCCATTGGATTGGAATGGAGAAGACTTTCGACCATGGTTGTCATTACTTTTATCGACTTCTTGTTCTGGCGATCTTTTTCCCCGTGTTTTCCAGCTACAATCTTCTTCGATCGTTTTCTTCCTCCGGATTGAGAAGTTGTGGGATCATGATGTTGCTCGTTTCGCTTTCGTTTCGTCCCTGCAACTTCAGGCAGAGGCTTTTGGGAAGATTTTGACCTCTTGGCAAACCATTCTCTCGCTGATTTAGGTCGTGGACCCGTCTTCTTTTTGGGAGCCTTCTTTTTCTGTGACCGAAAAAAGCTCATCTCTTTCTCCTTCGTGGCATCGGAGTTATTGGTCGGCGCTGGTACATAATATTGTTCCCCCTCCCTAGATATATGTGGTGGGGAAATCTCCGGTAGATCCTCATCATAGTTGAGGTCATACGTGGCTTGGCTTTGAGTATCTACAACGTTTTCGGATTGTAGCGAAAGATTCCCTATTGTCCACTCGTCTACATCTGAGACAAAAAGTTGTTCTTCGTCGGGATCGTGCGTGTCTATGTTGTTACTGGATTGTAGAATTTCCACTGGATTCGAGGCGACACTGGAACAAGGGGAATGTCTAGCGTGACCGCTGTCGTCTTCTTGGTCGCGTTGTATAAGTTGCAAGAGTTCCAGCTCCAAGCCTCGGTCCTCTGCAACCTCACCGCCTCGGGGGGTACACGTGGCATTCACTGCATCCAATCCATATGATGGTCTGCCAACGCCGGTGAGCTTTTCTCTCTTAATGTTCATTGCTGAGCGCTGCGATTCACTCTTGGACGAGTAATCTGGAAAGTTAGGTGTCCCGTCCGTCATCGTAGCTTGAGAGCTTAGCGGGGTTGTTCTTCTCTCTGAAGTTTCCAAAGATTCAGAGAGGCGGACAAATTCAGATGTATTATCCGTATTCTGCGTGATTGCCTGGACGCTGGCACCGTCCACTGCCCCAGATTCCGCAGTCCTCGTATTCATGATGATCTCCGTTCGAAAAGGCTGATGACGTAAACCGTGTGCGTCACTGCCGATAATACTAGTGAGTTGGCAAGCGCCCCAGAAACACCTTCCACGGTGTAGACGAGGTGGAGGTTCTAGGGGGAGTGAGTGTGAGCTGGTCGACTTAATGGCTGTATGATATGGCACGGATAGGAAGAGAAAGGTAAGAGTGATGTAGTTATTAGATATCGCGAACGACTAGATGTGGCGTTGACGGAATAAGCACCTGCTGTTCAATGATTAGAGTGAGATGTTAACATGAACTGTAAAACATGCCGTTTTGATAGAACCTACGGTTTCGTTAATGGAGTCTGGTGGAGGTGTCTAGAACGATAAGATAGAGATGAAGGCAACTTATGTGATGGGCAAGTGTAGAAGTTGAGGTGATCAGATTGAAGTGGCGATGCCAGAATCAAGTACGCTCACGTCAAGAGTAGAAGAGGTAATAGAATGTAGGTGAATGAAGAGATTTAGAAAATGGAAAGGCAGGAGAAGATGTGTTGTTGAGGGAGAGTACTAGCCTGGAAGTGAAGCTAAACGTTGTTGAACGGCTATTAAGGTCGAGGGGTGCCTGCCTCTTCAATACCTACATGTAGCTAGGCCACTTGCCGTTGACAGTGAAAGCAAACAGCTTAGGCTTGTGCCTTCCGTGTAAGTGATCGGGTAGTAGGAGGTAGTGTTCATACGAGATCACTTGATCATGTGACTTTGTCCTTGCTGTACGTTCACATATTAGCGAAAACATCTGTGTCGTTGACGGTGACCTAGGTTTAATTGAGATAGGATTCTCATTGCAGTTCAGAGAATAGGGTATGGGTAGTAACCGACGTATTCTGCTTCTATTGATGATGCTGTAAGTACCAGACGATCTGTGCCATGTACTAAGAATTCGTGTTTGGGCGATGTGTTAGATGGTATTTAAAACATGTTGAGACCAGATTGAAGATAACACTGGTGAATTCTTACTACTACTTAATCCCCAGATACCAGCCGTCAGAGGGCGTTAGCTATAACGGGTCTCTTTACGATCACGATCAGAGCAGTCAGTCACTCCTCTATTCCAACATCACGATCAGGGGACCAAGAAGTCGACTGGACATGTAAGAGGCGGTATAACATCCTAGAGCTATGAGATGAATTCCGAACCCCCATCCCCTGATTGCCAATATTGAAAATGTGCGCATTCTGTCTGAGGGGACAAATGTGAACACTAGTTATAAGTTCATACGGAGTACTATTATCATATTTAGCAGAGTACGTCACTACAAAAGCGCTAAGTAGAAATATTCCGCTCTTATGATGATGGTAATCATTACACAGATCGAGAGGAACGCCCAAGCATGGCTGATGAATTTAATGATGTACTGCATAACCAAGTGTTGTCATAAATATAGGGGCCGCTACTGTGGTACGCAGTAACAGCACGTCGGCTTAGAGTTACGGAGACAAGTAAGGCTAGTGTGCAAGAAAAAGGAATCGATGTGTCGAATAATGCTCAATATCGTCGACTCTTGAGGATTATGCCACCATTAAGATGGGCGGGTCGTTCTAAAACATCCGGGAGCTGCGCGAAACTATAGCTAAGCATACAAGAACATACATCCCACACATCAAGCATTTCGAATTTCAGATAGCTCCCTCCTGATCATAACGATTATCTTATCAACCAATAAGCTACATTCGCCGCATCTGCACAGAGCAAGTGTAGTCACAGGTGCGTATCAGGTCCTAGATAGATCGATTGCCGGAGGGTATACTGTGCTGCGGTAGCCCAAGCTTGTCAGGGGGCATTGAGACGTGACTGGCTGTTCTGCTATCTATGGCTAATCGCATGGCAGTTCCAGAAGCCACATTCCTGCCTTGATGCGTTAATAACTACATGACTCCATGTCAATTCCTTCTAGGATTGCCTTACCTTGTGCATACGTTGGCTTCTAGGGCGGCTATCAGGTCCTACCCACCTCGATGAGCAAGAACAGTCCTAAGTTTCAATCCGAGAAACTCTGACGAATAGATGAGAGTATCAAACTACGAGTATTTCGATGACAGTCGTACCCTTGAACACGGAGTTCGCGACGCTATATTTCACTTGGATTGGAGGATAAGCACCGCTTGGCGGTTGGTGATAGAAAATACCCAGAGATTTTGGCAAGTGCGTCTTGGCTTTCATAATACGAAAATTCGGAAAATCATGCGGCGGCTTGCCCATGACACAGATAGGCCAAGTCCGAGCATCATTGGCGAGCCATCCATCGCTGGGTCTTAAAGAGGCGCTGCCGCGCCTCACAGTCTGACCATCGCTGACTGCTAAAGAAACCCTATAAGGCTTACGGCGCAGCAGCGCCACGCTAATTATTGCGAGCACCTCAATCTGAGCATGTTGCGAAGTGGTATTTCGCGAGATGTCAGCCACTTTTTATCACCCAACCCAGTCGATTTCAAGTAACCCCTGTTATGCCTGGCGAAAATTAAAGCTGAGAGCGTTACCAGTGCACTGGGACCGTTTGATTATTATTATGCTACGACTTCAGCCCTATGAGGTTGTACCTCGCCCTAGCTTACACCGCCGTTCGCATCTGATTGCTGACGTTGGATGCCATCACACCGACTCATACGCCGGTAATCATACATTAACACACGTATGAACTGGGCGTTTCTGACCTTTATCACCACCCCTGTCTAGCGCTCTCCTCAGGCAATCTTCCGTGCAACGTTGGAAGGATAGGGTAGCACTCCTTAAATACTAGCTAGGCGCATAGACACGAAATTGTGAACATGCTTTTCAAACAGCAATAAGTCCCGAAGGGTATGCGCAGATTCAAAGATTGGACCAATTATCTTGTGATGTCGGAGATTCTGACTCTCACGCACCGAATCTGATGTGATTGATTGATGGGCGGTGATTGGCTACAGCAGCCGAGTACTAAGTAACTAAGGATCGATCAGTATCAGTGTCAGATTACCTAGTCTGTGTAACTCTCGGTTGATAGGTTACTATTTATACTAAAGCAGGTCACATTCAACTTAACGATGTGACGGATGTTGCGAATGGAGGAATACCGAGGTAGCATCATCTTACCCGAATAGGATGACATAGACTAAGCAGCCCAAGGTGATCGCAAACGCGATTTGTGTGATTGGGCATTCATAGCTGCGTCACGGGTCCCAGCAAGCCTTCCATCTCTGATGATATCAGCCTCTTCGCCAAAATCGATATCAAGCAGAGGAATAATAGGACCGATGCCATATTGGCTATGGTTACCTAGGACTTCACAAACAGGTATAAAGGGCGATATTCTCAGAGGCAAGCTTGAATGAGTATTCAAGACCTCAAAATCTAGAACCTAATCTTCATAGTTTCCGACTAGTATCATAACCTGCTCCGATCTTCTAAACCTAGGTAGTTTCAATAAAAGCTACTATAAAATACCACCAACAGCATTTTCATCATGGCTCCCTCAGCCCCCCTTAGGATCGATAATGTGCAAGGCGACATCTTGTAAGCGCTGCTGTAAAGGTTATCTAACAATTGACTGATATTCATGAACAGAGAAGGGCTAGGGAAGAAGCACGAGACCTTCTTCTTCTTCCGCATCAAAGCCGGCAAAGAATCCGCTTTCCGCGATGACTTGAGATCGTTCATCCCCCTAGTAACCTCTACAACCGAAGCCAAGGAGTTCCATCACAAAATCAGAGAGCACAAGAAAGAAGCCGCCAAGCACGGCCGGCCGCATCCCACGATTGACAACAGCGCCGTGAACATCGCCTTCTCGCAGAAGGGTCTTACCGCAGTGAGTCAATGGACCACATTACGTGGGTGGTGGAACTCGGCTCACCGAAGCTAACGTATTATCGCAACTAAGCTTAAAATCACTGAGGACATTGGAGATGACGGATTCAAAAATGGAATGCTGGCAGATGCCAGCGCTCTCGGCGATGACCTTGATGACTGGGATGATAACTTCAAGAAAGAAATCCATGGTGTTATTGCGGTCACCGCCAACAGTGATTCTGTTCTCGAGGGGACCATTCGTCATATCAACAAGATATTCCGGTTCGGAGAAAAAGATGCGACGATTGCACAAGTCGCTTTTCTCCAAGGCCAGACTAGGCCGGGTTCAGAGAGTGGCCATGAACAGTCAGTTTAATGCCTTTTGCGGTATCACATATTCCTAGAACGGCCCACTGACAAAATTCGAACCCAGCTTCGGCTTTAACGACGGTCTCTCACAGCCAGCTGTCAAAGACGTTGATGCCGGCGTCATATCCGAGCCAGGTGAGAAGCCGGTCCGCCAAGGCGTGATTCTCCTCGGTCGCGAGGGTGACGACGTCAAGCGCCCGTCTTGGGCCCTCGACGGGAGTTTCCTCGTGTTCCGCTATCTCAAGCAGCTCGTCCCCGAATTCGACGCTTTCTTAGAAGTGAATGCCTTGAAGTTTCAACGGGGACCAGGGGACCCCACGGGCGCCGAACTGCTCGGCGCCCGTCTCATGGGGAGATGGAAAAGCGGTACGTACATGTCCTCCGTCACGGTAAAGCGACGCGCCGTTATAGTGTTCCACAATAACGGCTCTTATATCCGTGACAGGCTCAGCCGCCGGATCTTGACTATGATGTACTGACACCGACTAGGCGCGCCTGTTGACCTTACTCCTTTGCGCGATAACCCGGCGTTCGCTAAGCGCCAAGACTTCCGGTTCGACCCTAAGAGTCAAGAGCGCTGCCCTTTCGCCGCACACGTGCGCAAGACAAACCCTCGCTCCGACTTAGATGCCTTTGGCGGCACAGAAATTCGTCGCAGTGAGTTATGCCAACAATCCTTTGATTCTTTCCTCTTGAAACCGATTCTCAGAATCTCGTATTCCTCTTCTACCTCTCAAGAGTTTCGCATGCTCCGACTTACTTACTCACTTCTACTTCCGTAGTTATACGCCGCGGCATCGCCTTCGGACCTGAGGTGACGAATGAGGAGAAGAAGGCGAAGAGAAGTTCAGCCGCCAGTAAACGAGAGCGCGGTCTGCTTTTCGTGTGCTACCAGAGCAACCTAGGACAAGGATTCCAGTTCATGCAAAAAAGTAAGCAGACCCCTCATGTCCAACTTCCTCGGAAATGTAATTCCTAAGCCGTAACTCTTAGGTTGGGCAAACGAGAAAACGTTCCCACCAAAGACCGATGCGGTACCCCCGGTCAGCGTCCCCGGTATCGATCCCATCATTGGTGTCGGAATTCCGCGGGAAATGGTGGGGGCCAGCCCTGATCCGTCGGCAGCGAATCAGACGATGGATTTTACCGCAAAATGGGTTATCCCACGTGGCGGAGAGTACTTCTTTTCGCCGTCCATCCCGGCGCTAAGGAGGACTTTTGCTGCGGAGTTGCGCGAGCTGTGAAGGGCTTCGGTATCCTGGGGAAGTTGGGGTTACGTAGGTCATCATGTTTTCAGTATGCGCAGCAAGATACACACAAGATAGAACAACTACTTTGAACAACCTAATAATTAGTAATATTAGCTCGCTCAATTCTGGCAAGAAAGGCCAGCAGGGCCGAATCAGCTCTGCTGATAGAGCAGCAAAGCCAACAAGTCCGCAAGTCCGCAAGTCCGCAAGAGCTAACAGCGCCGAGAGGGCCGAAAAGGTCGACAGCCGATAAGACCGATAGAACAAGTAGAGCTACTAGCTAATAGAGTTGATAAAACTGAAAAACTGATAGTTACAACGCGACTGGAAAATCGTAAAATCATTGAAATTATTAGAATTCCAAGTGTTTTAACTAGTTTTTTTAAGTAATAAACTAGTTATGACTTAATTATATCAAAATAGTTGTACCCCAGTTAACTAGTTGAAACAACCTCTATGTTTTCCCCAACATTGTGCCCTAACCGTGTTAGATTAGTTCAATCTATACCCCTTTATTCTCAAGACATAGCGTCTTTCATACGCTAACCCCGCATTCGGCTCCCCGTGATACATCAGATTCGCGATTCTCTTTCACGACAGGTACACCAGCTAGAAAAACGATGCCAGCCGAGGCAAAACCGGCCTGTTGCAATAAAGGGATTGGTTTATCACGTAACATCACGTAACATTGGTCAGGTGGACCGCGTTGATCATGCCCACCTGACGTTGAAGCGGCTTGATTGACTGTCCGGTCATCATCCCCGGAGTCTATATCAACCCGCCAAACGCAAAGAACAGGCCTCTCTGGGTAATCCCGCAGGAAATTCTATGTGTATTCCCTGCATATAACACCAGCATCAGTAACACCTGTAACCCCGCCAATTGAGATAGGTATACGTTCAACTAGGCAAGATGTCCAAGCCATATTTCCTCATCGTCCCCGGCTCTTTCACCCCAGCTCCGCTCTACGACGATTTCGTCGAGCTAGTCAGGGCGAATGGACTTGACATCAAGGTCGTGTATCTTGAAACGGTCGGACTCGAGGCGGGAAAGGGGAGGGATACGCCAGCTGCCAGCATGTATGATGATGCCGCTCTCGTCGCGAGAGAAGTCGAGGCGCTCGCGGATGAGGGACGGGAAGTCATCCTGATCTCGCATTCTTACGGCGGCATGCCGGCGACTGAGAGCACGAAGGGCCTCTCGCTCCAGGAGAGGCAGAAGCAAGGGAAGAAAGGCGGGCTCATAAGGCTCGCGTACAAGACCGTCCTCTTGACAACCCCAGGACACTCGGCCGTGGAGGCCCTGCAGGCTGCGCCGGAACACAGCGCGCCACCATTCGAAGCTGATGTCAGTGCACCAACCATCGATAGCGTGCGCGCTACCCTCGTTCTTGAACCATTGCTGATTTTGAGAGTTCCAGGACCAAGGGTGGCTTCACATGCGGGACCCCGACTACAGCGCGAAGAACACCTTCTCGGACCTCCCGCTCGAGGAAGCTCGGCGCTGGCAGGAGAGATTCGCACTGCACTCGGCCGTGAGCTTCACGAACCCCCTCACCCACGCCGGGTACAAGGACGTCCCTGTGTCGTACCTCATCTGCGAGGATGACTTGGTCATCCCTGCGGAGGTGCAGAGGAAGGAAATTGAGATGGTCGAGAGAGAGACGGGAAACAAGGTAGACGTGACGAGCATCAAGGCCAGCCATGCTCCAACTGCCAGTGTTCCCGACCAGGTCCTTGCCTGGATTCTTGACCTTGCACGTAAGTCTTGAATGCTCGGTCGAAAGCTGCTCGGATTATTAGATATCTCCGGATCTAGACATCGAGCACGCTGTACTATTTGTACTCTCAGCGGTCCTGAGAATACTGTAATCTCAGTCATTTCAGTCAGCTCTGGGCTCCTGATGGACCTTCCGTGAGAATGCTTACTTTTTCTTAAGTGGGACGATATGTATTTATAGCGAAATGACTGCAAAAAGGCGTACACTCATTTTCTGATGTTATGACGATCGTAAGGCAGGCCGGCAAATTCAATTACGCCCCTTTTATACAAAAGCGTGCCCACGTGAGCCTAACTCATGCTTGGTAAATTCAAGAAGGCCTTGCCTTGACGTAGAGTAGAGCCGGCGAAGATCGCCTAGCCCTATGTATATAGAGGCTGCTGGCACTTATCACTCGGATAGCGACCGCAATTGTAAAACTTTCATACCTGTCGCTACTTTCGACGATCCAAAGGACCGGGCAAATGCAGTCGCGACGCATCGTCCAGGAGGCGTTACCGTTCGTGTGATGTCTGCTAACCAGTAATTAGACCACATTGACACGGTTCGCTGCGCTATCATGACGTATGCAGAAGAGATTGGATCTCATGGGATTCTGCTTGCGTATACCAACCGCTCTCTAGAGGTTTGGTTATGGCTAGGGATTTCGTAGATATTTTTATGGGAATGCTTCAGACATGTCTAGGTCAGTAGGTAGTTATGGAGCAAGGGAGCTCAGCTCGCTATAAGTCACGTGCGACTCGTCAAGAAGATTCGGTCTAGTCAGAGAGTGTAGCGACGTAGCATGAGAGATTGGTCAATTATGACTCATGCCCAGTCTTCAACTAATCATTCCAAAGGCGGGGCCATCTACCGGCGCAACGAAATGGCATATTGAAAAACACTGCTCCGTGGGCGAGCTGCGGTACGAGAGTAAGGCATTATCGTCACATCGTCGCGACCCAAGACTCAAGACTCAAGACTCTCCTCAGACACGCAATCTGGGATTGTCTCACCCGGCGCCCGTAGTCAAACACCGTGGAGAAACGCAGGTTCCCATTTAGCCCGACATGTCGCAAAACGTGTACGACCAGCGCGAGTTCTTCGAGAGATACGTGCAGATCGAACGCCAGACCAAGGGACTGGACGGCGCGCCCGAATGGCCACAGCTACGCGCGATGCTGCCCGATCTCAAGGGAGCCGAGGTTCTCGATCTCGGGTGCGGGCTGGGATGGTTCTCACGTTTCGCGCGCTCCGAGGGGGCCGCGCACGTGCGCGGGATCGATCTCTCGAGTAATATGCTGGACAAGGCGCGCGAGATGACGTCCGACGACGCCATCACCTACGAGGGGGCCGACCTCGAGGACATCACGCTCCCCGAGGCGGAATACGACGTCGTGTTCAGCTCGCTTGCTCTTCATTACCTTGCTAATCTCCCGAGACTGATTGCTGAGATCAGTAGGAGCTTGAAGCGCGGTGGGTATCTCGTGTTCTCGGTCGAGCACCCGATCTTCACGGCGCCGACTGCGTCCGGTCTGGGGGCGCATCCGGAAACGGGACGGACGGTCTGGCTGGTTGATGGATATCAGCGGGAGGGACTGCGGACAACTACTTGGTTTGTGGAGGGCGTGCGCAAACAGCACCGGACCGTGGGCTCGTATATCAATATGTTGATTAGCTCGGGCCTCAGACTGACGGGTTTTGTGGAGTGGCGTCCTTCCGAGGAGCAGTTGGCGAACAACCCGAGCTGGCACGTCGAGCTGATCAGGCCTACTTTCTTATTAATGGGGGCGATGAAGGATTAATTGATCGTATTTATTGTGAGTTAATGACGATGACCGTTACTGAGAGACATGATCCGTGAGAGGAGTCGTGATGTCTATAGGCGTAAGTGTAGTGACTACAGTACATGATCTCATTTACATATAGCTCAAAAATATGAGGTGATGTTTGTCTACTCGAAAGGTTCATCTAGGCTTCAGTGAGGAGTATAGCTCTCCTTCGTCAGGAAGCATGGTGGAAACTTCGGAAGAAAGCGTTGATGTTTTTCTTTCCAACGCGAATTATCGCCTCTGTCCACCATCTCTTCCAAAGCTCTCTTTCCGGATAGATACTTGGGTGTCCATGTCCCTGGTGCGACGTTCTTGGTAAAGTCAAATTGCACTGCGACCGCTGCGAGAGCGAGAGCGAGAGCTGCGAAGCATACCATCGAGACCTTCGCTTATCAACCCGCATTCATGCCCTCAATTAATACTACTGCACATTGCCTGTACCCTTAGTTAGCGGCAGCACCCGAAGTTAGGCATATTTCTTCAGCTGACGGGCTCGGCCAGGCCGCTAGGTTAGCACTGCCCACTACCCGTGCCACAACGTACATCCGGAGGTAGGTCTCCAATGGCACGGGCGGTATCTATAATATGAAGCTGAACATACGAAGTAGATAATGAATAAAGTGTAAAAACTAAGAACATGCATATGTAGATATTGCAACAGAAAGATTGAACATGAGTACATTATAGGGAGTCTACAGCTTTAATCCGGTTGTGTAATACTGGGCGTCTGTACGCGCTGTCAAACCCCCGCGCTAGACATGTATAATCATGGGGATGGGATCATGGGTCTAGCCAATGGTTTCCCGAAACAAGCAACACTGCGGACGTGGCTCAGATTCCCCTTTCCTCTTGCGAACGGATAATCATCGACATGGAGGGGGGCTGACCCATAGCAAGAGATGACTTATATATATATAAGCCTACTCAATTATCCTCCCCCCTCGCGTGGCTGAGATTCTTAGAACAACCGCTTCCACTATATCTCCCGCCTACTAGACATGCCACTCCCCCTCGAGCCATCGATCTGAAAAATGGCGGATTGGGACGCCGCGACAGCGTCCGCGGTAGCGGCCCTCGTCGTCGCCGTCGTTGCCCTGTTCGTCGCCATCGCGCAGGCCACGCAGCAGTATCTCATCACGGGCCAGCTGATCAGGCTATGCGACAGCGTCGTGTTCGGGCCCATGCCCGGCCGGGGCCGGCGGGTCTGGCAGTTCTCGCAGTTCCGCTTCCGCGTCATCTACTCGGTTCCGCAGATCAGTCTGGCCGCTAATCTGTGGCCCAGCGGCGGCGCCCACTCGAAGTCGCATGCCATCGGGCAATTTGAGCTGCCGTCGCTAGCGGACACGGATGCGGATGTGGATGCGGATGCGGAGGACGCGACTAGCTTGGAGCCACTCTCGTCGCCCATGGCTCGCCGCGCCCGGCAGCTCGCTGAGAGACTTGGCGGGCGGAGGATTCTGGATTGGTTCCGTCGTAAGCGTGGGAAGCCGTCCGATTTGGATTCCGTGGATGACTTGTCGTCGACACGCAGCGAGTCTGTGACCCACGTGAGTAGGTTCAAGCTGCCAATCCCGCTTCCTGCTGCATTGCGCCGGCGCCGGCGCCAGCCTGCTCCCAGCTCGACTTATGCAAGCAGTAGCTACCAGGCGAGTGTGGTGAGTAGGAATGGGATTCCGGTAGACCGACCCAGAGAGAGGGCGCGCGGGATAATCATTGAGGTGGACCGCAGTAGCTCAAGCAGCAGCAGTGTCTCGTCATCGCTAGTGGCATCTCCTCGCAGGAATTCCCACGTCGGGGAGGCATCCTGGGTCTCCTTCTGCCGCGCAATTGAGATATCATGTAGGCACTCGGTCCGGATAGACCTTGTCGAATATGATGCGGACCGTTGCCCGAGCGACCTGATATCCGTCCCCATGCAGGTGTCCATGCGAGATATTGTCATAATGGCATTGATGGCTGGGATGGAACTGACTAGTGCGTCTTTCGAAGACAAGTCTATTTCTATGCAAGGCGCGGTAGGGACCTTGACAAGTTCAAATCATGCCATTCTGGGACCGATACTTCATTTCACTCCACGCAACATCGGGACCTCCCTCCCGATGGCGTTTGGTGCCCGTATGCAGGATGTCTATGGCAAGATCAACAGATTCTGGATGCCTAGGACTTGGGACGTTTGCTCCGTCGCAGGGAGCTTCTACGATTTCAGTCGACGCCGAACGGTGCGAAGACTTGATGACCGTTGGATTAGAGACAAGGAAGGTGTAGAGAGCTACGGCATAGACAAATACGAGGACCCGAACACTTCCTCTGGGAAGAAGAAGAGGGCGAAAGGAACCGTTCATGGAGCTGGATCAAAGGCCGATCCGAGTGTCGGCGACACACTCAAAAATAAAGTCCAGTCGGCACAAGTACCTGTTCGCCCGCGCAACAGAAACGAAATCCCCGACCGACGCGTGCAGGACGGAGATTGGATTATTTACCCTTACACTGTGCCCCCGCCTCAACCAGTTATGCATTTGAGGATGGACGAAAATATGAATCTCGTGCCTGTGAATCCTGGCGAGCTCCAAATTTATCGCGTGCCACCAGATATTCTGAAGGTGAAAGTACCCGCGGAGGCAGAGAAACATTCACTAAGCCTAGACACGCAAGAAGTCCCGAGTATGGGACCGAGCGGGGATCAAAAGGATTTGCAGGATGCCGTGCAGCCTTCTGGGCCACACATCATAAGAAATCACAAGCCAGCCCCGGGTCCTCCCCCTCTACCAGCTTATATGAGCTACCCTCCACCGCATAGACATGCAACAGTGGAAGAAGCCCCTGATGAAGACGGGATAGCCACGGTCGCAAGTTCCTCCAAGAAGGGCGCCGTGGAGATCTCTCCATTAATAGTGGACGTCACTCCATTGACAGTGGACGTCAAAGACGACCGCGACGATGAAAGAAACCAGAGACCCGGCACACCACCCAGTGAGCGAGCTAGGTTGGCAAGGGAACGACAGGATGCTAGAGCAGAAAAACTACGACAGATACAGGAAGACAAGGTCGTGGTCGACAACGTGGTGAAGAGGGGGGCAATGGGCTCACCATACGAAGAAGCCGAAGGCATGCTGCGCCACTCGAGGAATGGTGGCCCCTTACTACTGACGAACTATGCGCATTTCCCGGCGGGAGACAAAGTGCCCGCGGGACCAGGGCCGACGACGGAAGAAGAGGCGGCTCACGAGCGGGAGAAGATGCGCGAGAAGGAGCGTCGAGAGCGAGACCAAGAGCGCGACGAGAGAAACCGCAGACGCAACCGCGCCGTCGCGCTCACCAAGGTGGACATGTTCTGGCTCTGCCAGACGGACGTGATGTCAGGCAGCTGGGCGACGCCGTGGGAGCAGCATCTGCCGATCTCGTCGGCTCTCGACGGGGCTGTGACCGTCATACTCGAGGCCCTCCTCGGGTTTCTCGACGAGAACTCGTCTCTGTTCTACACAGACGCGCAGTTCCTGGTGCAGTACTCGTTCAAGCGGACGGCGGAGTGGATGCTCCAGGGCCATTTCACGTGCCCGGCGTACGGACATAACGCCCGCGGCGGGGTCATCGCCACGGGTAGGTACAGGGGCGTGCGCATAGCGTGCTTCGAGAGCATGATCCCAGCGCTCGAACTGCTGCACTCGTACCGCTGGCAGGTAGACAGCGACCAGCACGACCAGTCGGAGAACGGCGAGGAGCAGAACGTCGAGCTCATGCGGCTCGACGCGTGGCTCTCGTACGTGGGACGGGTGCCCGAGATCGCCGAGGGCCCGCACAACCTGGCCCGCCAGACGCCGGCGCTCGTGGACCTGCTGATGGAGGAGTTCGAGATCGACTTCCAGAACGTCGACCTCTCGGCCCGCGAGGGTGGGCTGCAGGATATCCAGGGCCTCGCGGCGAACGTGATGGATTTCCTGACCGACGAGGAACTCACGCAGCCGGAGCAGCTGTACGTCCTCGTCGCGTTGCTCAGGGGTGTCAAGGCGGCCCAGTGCGTCCTCGCCGGCTCCAACACGACGGAAGTGCTGGATATTCTGTTGAAGGACGTGCAGGCTCACCTCGTGTAGTTGATGTTCAAGGTGTTCATGATGTCGATACGCCACAGGTTAGCCTCAGGAATTCATATTCATACCGTATATATCTTGACTTAGCCTGATGCGTTAACAGTCGTGGTGGTTTGGTTATGGACTACCTACCTACGCCTCATGATTGATATCAATACGATGGAGGTATAGGGGAGAGTGGAAGTGGAAGAGTGTTAGAAGTATGTGTTGGTAAGTACCGTACCGTACTGTGTACTGTGCAATACTGTCCTATCTATACTGTACCTACCTAGCGACATCAGGTAACCTTGATAGATACATGTCTTTCCTGAGGCTGCTGCTCGTTCGTGTACTTACATCAGTCTGCAGCGTCGCTTAGTCAAAGCGTAGGTACTTGTACATGTACATAAGCACATGCATGTAATATGATGTAAAGTTATCGCCCTGGGCTTTCTAGTCTAACCTAAATAGGTACTACAGCATACTAGCTTGCTCGTCGAGGTATCCGAGCTCAAACCATCTTGCAGCTGTCTTGCTCTATCTTCTTCCTCCATCTCTCATCAACACCACAACCCATAATCCGGCTTTCTATATAACATTTTATTGCACCAGCCGTATCAACGTAACCAACCATTACCTATTTACTGAAAATCCTTGACCAATTCGGCCCCGCCCTACCCAGCTATGTCCATTATTGTCTTGCGCACCACTTCACCATCTGTATCGTCCGTCTAGGAAAGCCCACCGATTCAACACGTCCATGAACAACGAGTCTGTCTCGGCTGATCGACCGCCGTCTCCTTGGACTGCTTCCCTCGTATTCATGCCAACCGCACGCCATTCCGACGCCCGACGCCGCCCTAGCACACCACGGCGCACCACGGCTGCCTGAATGCAACCCCTGAATCCTTTCTTAGCCGCCTTCTTCAAGTCCGGGAGCGCCATCGCCGCCCAGTGTACGCCCGTCCACCACCATATCCTCCTCGTCCCCACCACCGAGTGCTTCCTCACCTGCCGCGAGGTCGAGAGCGGCTCGCCCCTGTCCGACTTCGTTGCGACTGACGAGTTCCTCGGGAGCCATGTCCTGCGCATCCCCGGCCCCACCTCGGACGTCGGAGGCGGCGATGGCGTCGGCAACCTGAGGGAGTGGAGGGGCAAGGCGAAGCAGTACACTACGCTCAATGGCCGCAGCGTCGTCATCAAAGACGCTTTCGTCTATAGCAACAAGGGTATGTGATGATCCATCGCCCCAGATGCGCGCCGTGGCGGATGCGACGGTAGCTGACGGTAGCTGACGGTATCACTAGGCTTCAAGAATCTTGCGCAGTCCCAGCTCCTGACTGATGTCATTTGGCATGCCAACACGCTCGAGCCCCGACAATGGCTCATCTACTACATATCGAGACCTCTGGTTGGCACCTGGGAAGAGATAGAGATTCCCCCCGCCATTTTTGCCGAGGGGATGGCGAGCAGACAAGCCGCGGAAGCGAGACAGGCCGCCGCGGTCGAGAACGGCGAGCCAAGTTTACCGAGGAAGAAAGATGTCAAGAGCTTCCACGATCTCCTCGATAACTTCCCAAGCATCGCGAGACAGATGCAGCCGGGTCTGGAGAAGCTTTTCAAGGAGTTCAATACAATCTTCGACAAACCGCTGCCTCCGCCGCCCTCCGCCGCGAGCATCCCCGACCCTGCACCGGATGGCCCCATTGCCGCGGCGATGAAGAAGGTTCGAGCTAGTAGCCTGCCGAGACGGCGAGGTAGCGTGGATGAGCGTAGCAGTGCTCGAGTGACGGAAAATTTCTTCGCCGAGGATGATGAAGATGTCATGCGCGCCTCCTTGGAGACGGCCGTAATGAATGCCATTGATCTCTTTCAGGGAGTTGATGCGCAGCAGCTTTCCATGCTTGGCGCTACGACCGAGCTCACGGGGCCGCTGGTCGAGAGGCTCATCGAAAGATATGTGGCCGAAAACGTTCATAATCTGATATGGCCACAGCTCGCCGCACTCCGGCGGCCGCAGGATCAAGAGCTGGAAGCAAAGATCCGGCAGACGGAGTTTATCGATATTTCGCAGCTTGGTATTTTTATAGAAGGCGGGCCAAAAAAGAAACGCGAACTTGCGACCAGACTTGGCATTGCTGTAGACGAGTTTCGAAAGATGGCGAATGCAACGTGCCCGCAGGATATGATAGACATCTTGCTGGTGACAATCAAGACAGCCACGCAATTGGCAGAAGATCCGGAGTCCCGCAATAAGACAAAATCTCCGTCGGAGAAGAACGTTCTTACGGTCAATGCTGATACGCTGGTGTCCTTGCTTCTATTTGTTGTAATCAGAGCGGGAGTCAGGAATCTTCAGGCGAGGCTGCTCTATATCAAACACTTCATCTTCATCGACGATGTTGACAGCGGTGAGATGGGATACGCTCTGAGCACCTTCGAAGCGGTCTTGTCCTATCTTTTTGGTGACTCAAGTAGCCTGAGGCGAGCCAGTCGCCGCAACAAGGCCGTGTGGGACGCGACGGCGAAAGGCGACGTGGACGAACTAAAGCGAATAATGGACAGCAGCATGAGTGTGATTGACGGCGATGAGCTTGTTTCGTCGCCGATATCAAGTCACCCCCCCTCGTTGAGTTGGGGTACGTTCAACGGTTCTTCTCGACGTTCTTCGTTGGTCTTAACACCATCAGAGTCCTACTCCCAAGGTTCGGACCTAAGCCACGTCTTCCCATTTCAGAACAAGTCTGCAGACGATTTGCCAGTCCCCCTTATCAAGAAGATGAAGAAGGTTTCCATGGATACTAGAAGTATGTCTAGTAGTTCCGAGTTTTCCTACCATTCACGGGCCGGCAGTATTATTACATTAGGCAGTGGTCTGGAGGGAGACACTTCCGTGGAACGCCTATGCCAAACCCAGGACTCCTTTGGCGAGTCTATTCCGATGATGGCCGTCCAGAATGAGCGCCCTGAAGTTTTAAAGTATCTCTTATCCTTGGAGGACTTCTTCCCTAGAAACATAATTCTCGAAGATACGAATAACGATGACACTAGCCTGCTAAATGCGGCTATCCAATTGGGACATACTGAACTAATTGATATCATCCTCGATTTCGTGATGGCGTCCACACCTGAACCTCAAATGCGACGTTATCTTGCCTTACAGGACGTTCGGGGACGGAGTGTAGCCCACTACCTATTCCATGCACCCGCTTTGATTCCTCGTATTGGCAAACTTTTGCCCTGGAAGCAGAAAGACAAAAACGGCCAGACACCATTATTCGCGCTTTGTCGCTCGTACGACCATCCCGACTATACCAACATGGTGCAGATTGGTCTTGATGCGGCGACTAAAGCTCAGGGAGACGGGCAGCCTCTCCACCTGGATGATCATATCGATGGCAAAGGAAATACCCTCTTGCACATAGTCAATGATCCACAGCTAGCGATAAGGATTTTGTTGCATTGCGACGTGGACGTGAATGCTACCAACGAGAAGAGGTTTACCGCACTCATGGTCGCAAGTAAATATGGCCGCTTCGACATGGTACGGGTGCTCTACTCGGACCCAAGGGTGGATGTCGCAATTAGAGAGAACCGCGGGTTGACGGCCGTAGAGCTCGCCAAGGATGACGATGTTCGGAATCGCATAGATGATTTGGCATTGTTCACTTTAAGTCCAGCAATAGATGGTCGCGTTACTGGCGTGGTCCGGTCATTCTTTGTAGAGGACGCTACCATTCGGCTGGTCCTCAAGTCAGGTGCCCCGACAGATGATAATTGTTACACGGTGACGACGTGTCGTCGGTCAGCGGCCGAGTTTGGGCTTCTCGCTAATCTGCTGTCGACGGAGAATCCAGCGTCTTGGATACCCAAAGTGTCTGGTCAAAGATCGGCTTTCCAGATCCCCTCTAAACCATCGCGCGCTATATTGAAAGATACACAAATGCGCACTAACGCCTTTTTCAAGATCATGTCGTTACATCCTACTTTTGCCACACATGAGATGCTATGGGAATTCTTTCTGGTCCCAGACCTCCAGACAGATATGATGGAACAGCGAAGTCGCCTGAAGGCGGAAACCAGAGCGGAAAAGGTTCGGGATGAATTTGAGCCCCTGGGAGATACCCGCGAGGTAGAGCAATTTGTAGATCACGCACGCGAGACAGTTCGCGTTGTTAATCACCGCACGAAGACTCTTGCCCGAGAAATCAATACGGTTAACGTCGCTGCGAATGGTGCGTCGTTTCGTCTTCGTTCTCTAGAAATAATATGCTAACAGGCGAGACAGATCTATACGATGCCGCGTCTCTGGTGTCCCGGGCGGTGGCCAAGCTGGCTTTCCTACCCTCGACTCATATCGGCGCCATCGAGGCGTACATGAATACGCTCGCACCACCAGCTACGAATCCACCTTATATATTCCACAATTCGATCCTGGCACTGCAATCTACGATCCAAGCGATGCTTACGGCGTTGTCACGACCGCCACAGCTCATCGCGCAGATCCACTTAGCCCATAAAGCGATCGAACGCAACTACAACTCGGTGTCTCGCTCGACGCGGTGGCCGCTCGGCTTGCTCGACGAGACGCGCCAGCGAATTAATGTCGAAAAGGAAGAGAGGGCTAGGCGAACCCAGGTCGAGCTGGAAGATCTCTCCAAGGAGTTACGATACACGCAGCAGACGGTGGCCAGCGAACTGGCTGGCTGGCAGGATTTACATGGACGCCTCGGACGGCAAGCGATCAAGGAGTATGCGAGGAGCATGTTGATCCTGGAACGCGAACGGCTGCAAGGGATGAGGAGGGCGTTGAGGAAATTACAGGATGGCTCTCGCGAGCTGAAGTCGACTGGCCGGGTACCGCGACCGCCGCAATTCATTCGGTCAAGCGTCCTCACAAGGATAGAATACCTACCAGCGGATCATCGAAGCGGGGGCGAATCCAGTGCCATGGGTGAGGCGGCGTCGTCGTCGTCGACGGCGGAGGCGGAATCGAATGGTGTATAGTACGTATCTAGGATGGAGCAGGTTAAACGGTTTAGCGTTGTTGATCAATATCATACGCCCTCGGTCGCGATGAATCTTCCGGATCTTGTTTGTGCCGTGGTAGATAAAGGCAATCCACTCAAATCGTCCTCAAGCCACATCAAGCCGTGTTTGTCTTCGTTTCTTATTCGTTGGTAATGTTTCGGACTTGATCCCTTCTATTCTCGTCATACTGCGTCACGCCCTATACCGATCCCGTCCTACATCTGCTGACAAACTGGCTGACTGACTGACTGATCGATTGACCAACTAACCGAGCAGTGTTTCGGCGCCAGCTGATGCATTGCATGACCTGGGGATGAGTATGAAATGAGCCTCACTCGACGAGCTGGAGGGCTGGCAGGCTGGAGGGTCGGGTCACGGGTCTTAGAACCAAATACAATACGATACAATACAACTCACTCCGATCGACAGCGGAGAAATCAGCTGGGAGGCAGCCCGCGGTCCGCACCGTCTTCATATACTTCCTCACTTTACTCACCTCCCTACTAACCTACCCACCTAAAGGTATGTACTTACATAGTAACCGCCTTGATATGTATAGATACTTTAACACATGGTGGCCATTACGTACCTATCTACCACCACTGTCGCAGAATCGTCGATCCCGTCGTGGCTGCTACTGCTACTGCTACTGCGGTTGCGGTTGCGGCTGCGGCTGCGCCTCCGTTGGCGTTGGCGTGCGTGAGGGCGGCGCTTAAACGGCGGGCCTCGTTTGACGCGGCCCAGCTTACGCAACGCAACGCAACGCATTACCTACCTATTGCATTACCAGACCCGGCGCTTCGGGACTTTTTTTTTTTGAAATCTTTTATGACTTCGCTCTCTGTTTTTTTTTTTTTTCTTTTCTCTTTTCTCCATACTGTTTGTTCCTCGTGCGTGACGTAGCTTTTTGGCTTCGCCTCGTGGCTATCTGCCTGCGTGCCTGCCTCTCGCGTGGGGCGTGGACGTGGGCGGTAGCTGGGGGGTTTGGGTTTGAGGGGAGAGGAGGTTAGGTTGGGGATTTCTCTTACCTAGACCTACATGTATCTTACTTGGGTTAGTAGCACCTGTCTGGCTGGCTGGCTGGCTGGCCGCGCTGTGGGTTTGGGTCGAGTCTGGATGTTGGTTGGTGCCTATCGGCAGGTCGTTTATTTGGTCGCGGCTGTCAGTGCGATCGTTATCCTTGGGTTCGACCCCCGGCTTTGACCTTGACATTTGCTCTGGCATTTGGCGATGTAGTCTAGGCTGGTCTGTCCGTCGCCTTCTTCCTTCCCTCCCACGCCCACGCCCGAGAGTGAGCGGGATCACGTAGACCTTGCGGCTTTGAAGTAAGGCTTGTTAGGAGAGATGAAGATGAGTGAGATCGGTCAGATAGCTGGTGAGATGGTGATTGTGGTCGGGGGAGTTTTCGATACGGAGGAACCTGATCCCGTGATATGTGTCAGACGGGATATGTTTAGCCACACATTCAGTTGATTTCAGTTCAATTCTGCCAGCCTGACGATCAGCTAGCTCGACCGAGTGGAACGAGAAACTGGGCGAATACAGTATCGACATCCGACTGTTCTCGATGCGATGCCGCTTCCACCGTGGACCGACCGCAACGTTACTCTGATGACGGTTCCTCGTTTTCCCCGCTTGCCATCGACATTTCAATTAAATGCGATGCCTGATCCTGACTCTCGTTTCGGCTGCTAGTCTCGGCTTATGACATGCGCGTTGTGTGCGCAGACTGTGGCGTTGCGTCCGGATCGCGTCGAAGTAAAAAGTCGCGTCAAAATCGATCGCGTCGCGTCGCCGGGTAGGTTAGGTGGATAAGTATAAATCGCGTCGACGTTTGCGCGACGAAAAGGCTCCGGTCGGCTGAAATAACTTGTCAAGTTAAGTTGCTATCTACGTGCCTTGGCGATCTAGCTATCATCCTACACTATGACTCACTCATGCCTGTCCCCATCTGCATCTGCGTCTGCATGTCTCTCATCACCAGATGGTGATCTGATGCAGTTGTAGTGTACACTATACTACCGAGACTCCCGACTAGTGTTGCGCATTTGCAAAACGAGCTTCACCGACAGACAGGACAAACAGGCTGATAGACAGACAGTTCCGCAGACCTGCATCGGATTCATGTACGTGTGTAGTGTAGTGTAGTGTAGTGTATGCATCGGCATAGCGTGCTTGCTGCAAGTCCCAGGAATAATGAGTCACAGAGCTGACGTCGAGGTGATTCTTTTCTTCTTCTTCTCTCCAATTCGCCTCTCCCCGCCTTTCACGATGGAGTTGTAAAGTTTTACAGCCAGACGATGATCGCCACGGCCGACCAGCCACAGTAGATCTGAAACAAAGACGGAGAAAGGGAAAAGAAAGAAACAGCCCCACGCAATGCCCACGCCATGCCATGCCATGCATCTCGGCCTCACCCCTGCCCGGGAGGCGGGGGCAATGTCTCTGCACCGAACGTACGGGAAGGAGACGGAAGAATCTGAAACGTAGACTCGAATGGCTTTCTTGACGTCTGGACCACTCGATGGGGTATCACATGCGAGGTCGATATGTAAGAGGTTCAGTCCGACTGTCTTGTTTGGTCTGCTTCGCCTAGACCTTACAGAACTGGAACCGCACATTGTCCGTCTAAGCGATGTATCTAATCTGTATCTGTCTGTCCGCCTGTCTGTCTGTCTGTCTGTCTGTCTGTCTATCTATCTGTCTATCTAGATGGAGAGTGTAGCTGTGGGGAAGACGAATGACTGTTTCGACTGATGGACAAGTCATACCTACATATTATCCAACCCTGACGGGCCAATGGGAAAATGGCTCCGCGTCCGACACGTTCGATGCGGTGTGTGGAGCGTCCCGATTGGCTGCACGTCGACAGCAGCAAAGTCGCGCTGCTGCTGCCCGCCGCGTCCTCTCCACCGCGGGTCGGGATAGTTGGAGAAAAAAACGCACGGGACACCCGGTTTTGTCCTGACAGCTATCCCACCTACTTTGTACTTTGCAACTTTGCACCCTTTTTCCAAATCCAGGGTAGGCTGTGCAAAATAAACCAGACCTATCTAAGTTAGCGTGTATGGCTTGGCGCCAAGGCAATGCTCAACCCCATAATGCGCTCCTAAAACGGATGTCGAGCAGGGGGGAACACAGCGCTCGTGTGAATTGGCCAATCACGGCCCGAGACCGCCGCCCTTCCTCGTCGCGAAGCGCTTGTTGTTAGTCGAGCGAGTGGGTTACGCGCCGGACGGGGGGGGAGCTCGGCGCTTGTGATGCCCTCTCGGCGAAGGCTGGTCTGGTGGTGTGAGAGGAGGCGAGGGATGACAAGAGAAAATGGTCATTTCATTTCATTTTACGGACTCGGAATCCCTCGCGTGTGTATGTGTGTGTGTGTGTGTAGGCATAGGCATGGTGGTGCGGTTAGAGATTAGGATGGGGGATAGGTGGCGGCGCAAAACGAAGGGAAGAAACAACTTGATTCACTTACTTTGCATACCATAATAATTAGTTGATTAATTAACTACTACTTTGTAGGCCACCCCCAAATCTCTAACCCCCAAACCTCTCATCCCCCCCCTTACTTCTTGCCCTTCCCTTCCGTGCTCAAGGTCCCTTCACGGGGGCGTTGTTTCGATTATGTGGATGAGTAGAGAGTTTATCATTACGGTGGTGTGTTTGACGCCCTCGCGCAAGTTTCGGCCTGCTCTTGGTTCCGGTCCGGCTTACGACGACTCGGTGGTTGCATCCACCACCACACTGATCAATTGATCTGCCCGCGCTAGGATCGGGCGATGGTATTGTCGTCGTCGTCGTCACTCTAGGCGGCGATGGATTGTGGATGTGGATTAATGGGGCTGAGAATCCCTCGTATGCCCCATTCACCGCTGTCCATCTTTCGCTCACCTTTGGTGATGGTATACTACACTACAGTAAGTGCGGCTACGGACGCAATTTCCCGCCGGCGCTTAATTAGCTCAGCTCGATGCCCATCTTGCCTCATCTGGAAATGGAAATGGAATAAGCTCACGAATAGCCGCCGCGTTTACCTAATTAGTACTGGGGGATGAAAAATTAGTCCAGAACGAGATAATACAACAGGTACTGCGCTGCTGAAAATACCCAGGTCGCATACCAGATACACCAGAGCATGCCAGACACACTAACACGTGAGCGAGATATGTTGCCAAGCCTGGCGGCTATCCGGATCCTCCGAATTCCCGGCACGGATGGTACTATTGCTGTGCGTCGGCAGGGCGAGGGCGGTGTACTTGTGGCTATCCTTGGTAGGTATTCTCTTCTGCCTCATCTCATGTGCCGCTGGCTAACAGACCACAAGAGGGATACGGCCCCCAGCCATTTTGTCGTGCCTAGACTCTACAGTAAGGAAGCGAAGTGGCACCATACTCATATGGTTAGTACATTACAGGTAGGTATTGGAATCAAGCGCAAGCGCGATATACAGGGTTGCAACCCTGCTACGGAGAGAAACCCGGAAGTCGATCATCGTCTCCAACTTCAAGGGCTATTTGTAAGAGCTGGGTACCTATCTCCAAACATGCCATTCTGGCAACTTGCTGCACAAATACGATATATCAAAATTCAGAACAAACCGCCCTCGGAGCCGGATAGATAAGCAATAGATTTCGGGATCGTCTCGTAAGCAAGGGCGAATATGAAGCGTGAGTGAAAAAAACAGCACTTCAGTTAATCAATATCCCTCGACCCCTAAGGGAGAATCCTGTATATTTCAAACAGCACTATATCGTATCAATTATCGTGGTAGGTATACGAGCAGCGATGGAGAGATTGTGTAGATGGATAGTAAGTTGCCGTCATGTGAGCCGGATATGTTCTCCGAGTCTCATCGCGATGCATAGAAGCTTTGTGTCGCCGTCTCGTTCGTCGCGATATCGCATATGTGTGCGTGTTGCAGCGTGCACCGCGTTCGTTCGCCATTCGTACACGACACGCATCATCCCCCGCGTCGACCATCGCGGGCAGGAAAGAGGTAGGTAGGTAAGTACATAAGCAATACCTCTCTTCGTGCTTCGTACTAAACTTCTTCTCCACACCTGCGTTAGCGCCCTGCAGGGTTACCTAAGGACGGGCCAAGGGCATATGCAGAAACAAACCCACTCGCCAGCTACGCTAATGCAACCGCCCTTGGCCCCGTAGATAGTATACATGATATCACCGCTTTACGTGCTGCCGTAAAGATGTACCATATCAGTCTGGCAGAGGTATTCTTTAGTGACTCATACACTAGACAACCTGCATTAGGGTAGGTATGTATACCACATCCAGAGCTCAGTTGGGAGAACGCCGTACTGGAAGGGTACCTAGGTTCAAAGGATGAATGTGTGCCTAACGCACTGCTCAAGATCGCCCTGTTTTTTGTGTAGCCCCCAGAAGAGTCTTGGCTGGCCGATGGGGTTTACTGTTGACTGAGTTGTCCCCTGGTGCAGCCCCGAGGCAAGCTGCTGGTATACTATGTGCCTCGCTCGGGTCCAAACGTGAGCTCGGATCTGGATATCCGCGCCAGTCTGAACAGGGAGGGGACAAAGTTCGTTCATCTGTCATGGCACCGCAGGGGCTTAGGAAACAGAATGGGTAGATGGCATACTCGCTCTGTGCCTTGAACACAGTTACATGAGGTAGTACATGCGCTACTATATCAAAAAGGTACCTTGGGTTACTGGAAGACAGGCACTGCCCTTCGACTCTTGCCATTGGCTGACAGAAGACGCACCCCTGCGAATAGATGACTAGGGAACCTCGCTCCATGCCGTACCCAGTGTAGATGCCGAGCAGCCGGGTGATGAGCCCCACTTATGGTCGTCTATTTTAGGTGGGTACCATGATCTGTGTAAGTACCTAGGTAGGTGTAAGTCACATTGGCAAACCACAGCTCGATATGCTTCTCGACCAGATACTAAGGCATCTCAACCCTGCCATCTCGACCCTACCCAACCCAACGGCCACGAGCAGCAAAACTACCTGTCACTAGTTTCCGAATTCCTCTCGACATACCCCATGTTTCAGGTTTTGTTCTTCCTGCATTGGACTACCTACATCGTCATCGCATGGTTTTCCCTGTAGCTGGTGATTTACATGCGACCCCATCGCGGCCATGTCCACTCGCTCCGAGGATAAGAGGCCCTCCATCCGCCTCCCCCGATTCTCTATTCTCTTCATCAGTCCGGTTCCTCAGTTTCATCTCTAGACCAATACATTTGTTTCCTTCTTTTCCTATCTCCGTTTCCTTGCTTGTCTGATAGACCCACTCTCCGAGACCCGTCTCTCACTGCCACAGCGTGATCTCATCCATCCGTTGGCAACGTTCATACATACATACATAACATAGTATCTTCTCCTGGCGTCAAGATATCTCGTCCTGGTGGAGCTGGTTCTCCCCATTCACTCTCTCCCAATCGCTCAGTAATTACACCAATCTACTTGTTCTTGTCCAGGTTGACAAGAGCTCCTATCCACAATCGACATGGCTACGTGAGTTCATCCCTCATCTCACCCGCCTCTGATGAGACACAACGACGCGTTACTGACACTCGACGAATAGTCTGGAAGCGGGCATGTCTTTTGACTTCACTTATCCCTCTTGCGAGCCGGTCACCCCGCCGAGCTTCTCTTTTGATCCGTCCCTGCTCGAGATTGCCTACAATTCCGGGCACGCTCGCACAAGCTCGTTTGACTCCATATACTCATCTGCCGAGACGTCGCCCTCCGACTCGGTTTGCACACGTGTCACTACTCCAGAGCACTCGCCACCGCCTCCTATTCGCCAGCATGGACCTATCTTGCTGCCCAAAATCCGCTCTCAGGACCAGACCATCGAATCACCCGCTAAGCGGGTGAGAAGATCAACTGCTCCTGTAGCCAGACCTTCTCGCCAAAGGATCTCGAAGCCAACACATGCCCGGAGCTACACTAACCCCGAGACACTCAGCTTGAACAGCTCGTTCTTCGGTTCAGTTGAGGATCAAACCGTCTTCCCCTCTTCTCTGCTCTGCTCGCCGGAACCTTTCATGCAGAGTAACATTGAGCCTCGACGCGCATCAAGTGTTGGACTTGATAGTTCAACGATTGAGAAGTATGGTTTCCCCACCTACCGCCAAATGCCCTCCTATATGCCCGCTCTCCCACAGCCACAGTCTCAACCCGAGCAGTTCATGTATGGCTTTTCATCGAGGGCCTCCTCGCCCTTGAGCTTGGCATCAAGTCCGGACCCCACACCTTCCACCACACTCATGAACTTTTTGACCACACCCAATCCGGCCCCTACATTGGTGCGGTCCATATCATTCTCTCTTCGGGACCCCAATACAAAGCACTTCTGGTGGGATGTTCGGCAAATCCGGCAATGGTCTGCCTTCAACCTCGACACGATCCTGTCTCTACCCGGTGCCTCTACCCTCCTAAGCTGCCCCGTCCCGGCATCTCTTCTTCCCCAACCTTCCACCAGCGTACGACCTCCTGAAACTGAGGCTGCATTGCATAACATCTATGCGTCGTATTTCATTCCCAAGCTTAACTCCGCGCTGGCACTGTCCTCGCAGCGGCCTCTCCAATTCTCGGTTCCTACTACCAAGAACGCGTCGTCTTCGCCCCATGACCACCTGATCGTTGCCAATGTTGCTGGTCAGTCGTCGACGGCTGCTGCCATGTTTGGTGGGAAGCCGACTGCCCGTGTCGTAGGATTAGTCAAGTCTTTCGACCGCTTCAACACTGGGATGCGCGTCGAAGGTAATATCAAGCGTGTCGAGTACCTGCGAGGGTTGTCCCACTTGCACCACGTCATGCGCGAGCATGGCACACGCTACGGCTTTATCCTCACCGAGATCGAGCTCGTGCTAGTTCGCAACGGTGCTGAAGGAACCCCTCACTTCGGGTATCTCGAGGTCACCAGGGTACCGCTCGCCCCTCAGCAGACGACCGATGACGAGGATGAGGACGTCCCGCTCACCGCCTGCTTGGCTCTTTGGGGTCTATGCATGATGGCTGGTGACGAGCCCATGCTCGGACAGGCTCCATGGCGGGCCGAGATTGGCGCCCCTGCCGAGGGAACTCGGCGAAAGGCCCTCGCTCGCGACACCTGGATGCCGCAGCCCCAACTCGCCGAAAAGCGGGAGGCCAAGCGTGCCAGGGGCTGGGTCCTACCCGAGGACCCCGTCGGCAGGAAAGAGCTGGGCAAGAGAGGAGTGCGGTACAACAAGTGTTGATCACGTTGACTGATCACTGCGCATTACCTTTCTATCTACCCTACCTAGGCTGGCTCCTAGGTTCATCAGTTTCTAATTATGCATTGTCTTCGCATTCTGTTCATAGATATCCTTTTATCACTCACTCTTAATTCTTCGGTTGGGGATGAGGAGGTTGCCTCTTTTTTTCTTTTTTTTTCTCTTTTCTTAATCATCATTGGAGTCCGGGATCCCCGGGGGGGCGGGGACTTATGAAGTGATGATTTGGGTATCAAAGAAGGAAGGGAAGAAAAGAAAGGAAAGGGAAGGGAAGAAGGAATGGTACTAGCAATATTCGACGGGGTTTTCTCACGTCAAATTCAATTCGATTAAATTTTTTTCCAAACAAAAGCAATAAAAACGTTGTTAAAACTGATCTTGGCATGGGGAATCCCTTCGTCTAACTACCTCGTTTGCTTATGTCTTTAATACTACGCTATCGTTTTTCCACTTCCCACGGGCCCCCACGTGGTCGCTGATCCGTAATGTAACGGCAGTATTGCTGGCTGGCCTGCCTACGGCTACCAAAGCAGGTAATCGAGATGCGTCGGGGTCGAGGTTGGGATTGGGGGCGCTCCATGTGCCTGCTCATATCTAATTACTACGTAACCGGAGAAGGACCATTAATTACCACTATAATATCTCACCCGCCCCAGAAGCACGCAGGGATCTGCCAGCCTGCCATGATCGGACGTAACCCACGCACCGCTACCCTGCCCTGACCTAATGTGTTTTATGTGTTATTGTACTATAACCTCGTTTCGCACCGGACCCCAACGAGAAATCCTTCGACGGGGTGATGGCGTCGGGAGAAGGTAGCTGGCAGTGATCGTTTATATGCGCCTGGCATTGCACTCTAATAGTTGAGTTAACCTAGGCACCTCGGCTGGGTTGTGAATGAAATGGGGCCGTTTCGAAGCCGTTGGGGGGAATAGGAGGAAGAGAAAGATGATTGCGTCGACAGGATCGTTTATTTCGTGCCGTGTTGATTTGTTTCGTGTTTTGGTGTGCTCTGTTAACCTATATAGGTCCTTGAGTCCCCGACATACTTACTTATACGCTTAACTTGATTATCTGACTACGTCGTTCCGCTACGTTTTTTATTGTTTGTGATTACCCGAGTCCGAGGCCGATAGAACGGGAACGTCGATAATACCTCAGTCGGAAACTACTTGGGCTCGGTTTTTTTTTAAATTTTTCTGTTAAGGTTAGGTAGGATGAAGAGAGTTGTGAGATAGCTGCGGTAAGATAGGGGGCGAGGAAACAAAGGCGGGTATATAACAGGATTGGGAAATCTCATATTAATATGATATATGCTGTTTGTGCGAGTACACCAGACGCATCACCGACCCCTCGAGGGTCAGTCTTTACAGATGGAAAACAATATCCGGCATAAAACATGGTCGCCCAGTAACACCGAACTGAAAATACGATGATATGAGGGAATGGCGTTTGCTTCAATCCGACGTCTAGCGATTATGTTATTCTTTTCCAAACGGGCCCAGTCCGGGCGGAGTGGTACAGAACACAACCGATGTACCCTAAACAAGCGATTATCACTTAGTAGGCTTTCGAGAAATGTAAGCGTGGGACGGACCGGGTGACTTACGATGATAGGGCGTACGCAGCACACGGCAATTTTCCCGGTCCAGGCACACTGGTTTTGAAAATCTGCAGCGCTAATGGGCAATATGGCTATAGAAATAGTCAGGTTTATCTACTTCTTGGGCATGCCAGGAGCCATGTGATGAGTAAGACACCATACGATATTGGCAGCTGTTTTAGATCACCAGTCAGTATGAACGATTCCGAAGAGGTTTGGGAAACCGCGGGCTAAGAGATAGTCGAGGTGGGAAGCGAGCGTACTCGATATAATCACCCAGAAGACCTTCCGCACAGCAGTACGCCGTATCATATAGGTTGTCCGCGCATGGGCTGTAGAGTCGACTCTCTAACTTAGGTGGAAATGCCCATACCACTCCGAACTGGGCGATGACGACTGACAGAAGGAGCTTCATCTTGAACAGAGGAGATGGCGTTTGTGTTACTTACTTGGATATTATTGGACTTACATCTGTAATACTGTCCGCCTATATATTGCAAAAGACGCGAGAATGCGCTTTGACTGCTGCTTAACATCAATCCCTTTTAATTATCGACCGCTCAATCATACTAATCGAGAATCCGGGGTTTAGCGCTTGAAGCTGAGTCTTGGCAAGCCTCTATCACACGGTGCCATGGAGCTAAGAGGCGTAGCTGTAATAGAATGCCGAAGAGTAGCGGTAAAGCTGGGCTGAAGTTTGAGCTCAGCTCGGTACCAGTTCTCTCGCGAGAGAGGTTCTGCATCTACATCGTGATACCTTAGCTAGCTATTTGTAACTTGGGTACGCCGGAAGATTAGTTCACGAACATCCTCGGCCAAATCAGCCCTTCTCTAACTAGCTCTGGGTTTGAAGATGAACATGCTCGATATTATGGACGGAACTGCTGCAATTCCCTGTTTCTCTCATTACTCAAAATACGGCATTTTTAACTCGGATAATTTATTATCTATCACTACTTGCTTATGTGCTCGAGTTTCTAACCTTACTATATATACTCTCAGGTTTACACAGCTAGGATCACTTATCAATCGGCGAGGCGAGTGAAGACAAAGTGTTCTTTGGGGCAGTGATCATCAAAAGTCGTGCTATCAATACATGCAGGTTATGAGAGCGAGTATTCGAAGACTCGCTTGACGAAATTAGAGCAAGAGTATGATTATAGATGATTCTCAATCCTCCAACCTAGCTACTCACACTTGGGTATGTTTGTTCAACTTGAGCTCAGGTGTTGGTCACTCATGTGGGTCATAGCTTATTATGTGAGAATCTTATCTCTTGACCTTGTTGATGAGCTGTGTCTGTGCCCCTTCTTGTCTTCATCCTATACTAGATCATGTTAAACTTATTATCTCACTCAAGATCATTGCGGCAAGTAACCTCATCCCACGTACCGAGTACCGAATATTGACGCTATGCCCCTCAAACTCTACCCCGCGGTTCCCGCTGACGCCGGTCGCATCTCGGAGATCCACATGGCGGCCTTCGCGTCAAACGCCATGCTTCTCGCTCAGTTCCGCACCCCGGAAGTGCGCGAGGGGTTGCGAGAGAGCATACGACTGAAAGCGCTAGCGGACATCAGCGATCCGATGATTACCGTACTCGTCGTCCGGGATATCACTCCAGATTCGGATGCATCAAACGTGACAGCCGACCAAGGCAACGGCAGTGGTCAATCTCCATTAAATGACATCACAGGCGAGTCCAGGAGTGAAGAAACTCAAGTAGGGAAAGTGATTGCTTTCGCGAAGTGGTCACATCCCGTGAGCAAGGATGAAGAATACGAAGAGACGCCTTGGTTATGGCCCCCAGGGACGAATATGAAGATCCTGGAGAGTTGGGGAGAGGTTGCAGAGGAGATGCAGGAGCAGGCAGTGGGAGAGAAGCCGTGCTACCGTAAGTTTAGAGTAGATTAGAGCACTATGATTCTCTTGAACGATATGCTTATCCGTACAACTAGGTCTCACATTCATGGGCACAGATCCGCAGTACGAAAGGAGAGGTGCCGCTTCAATGATGGTGCGCTGGGGATTAGAGCGATGCCGAGATAACCTGCCGGGATATCTAGAGAGCACTCTGGAAGCAGCGCCATTCTACGAGAAGATGGGGTTCGCAGCTTTCGAGAAAATATCGTTGCGATATCTAGTCGAGGGGGAAAGCGAGTACGAGGTGTACGAGGAGATCGCCTTTGTACATCACCCAAACTCGGTATCATAAAATCATATCGGCAAGCAATTATGAATAATCCGGCCAAACGGAAATCGGCAGCGTGAATCGGTGTTAGGTTCGGAGCTCTATTCTGTCAACACAGGGGAGCAAGACCCGACGCTGATGAACCCAAACGGAAGTAACATTACGTCGTAAACAAATGTTAAAGAGTCGGTAGAAAACCCTGTAGGACTGGAAGTCTCGATGCGATGATCGAATCTTGTTCTTTACGTGAAGCCCTGGCCGGGAAAGTGGGCTCAGATTATCGATTATTTCGTATACATCGGTCGAGATCTTCGTGTTGGTATGCGTAATGGCGGTCGAGTCGAAGGAGCTGGCGACGTATTTAGGATCAGAGACACTTGCCAGCTATTGGAGTGAAACTGGCAATCAAAGAGATATTGACCCTGTATTAACTCAGTAAGCTTCGTATGGGGGAAGAATGAGCGTCTACTCTAGGCCTGGCGGTGAGGTGTAGCAGCGTATGCATGTAGTCGACTCATCTCGGACTAGGTCCCGAATACCAGCTGCGTAGACTAAACCTCGCATAAACCACAACCTAGAACGAACCTCACTTTCATTCTTTCCAGGCCGTAGCTAGTCGGGGCTTGGCCGGTAGGCCTTCGGTGCCAGTTACCGCTACTAGGCTTCGAAGAACCAACCTCTGCCGAGGGACGGGAGGAAGGTGGGATAGAGAATCTCTGACGACCGACCACCAAAAACCACTCCTTCGTATGAGGTGGAAAAAATGAGGTGACGAGGAAATCACGCGCGACGAATCCAGCGCGGAGTGCCCCTGCCACAGGGCGAGGTGCTAGCCCAGTTGGGTCATAGCACCACTCGTATAATCTGATGGATAGTGCACGGAGTATGATTCGACTCTTGTTTACGGCGCGTCTCTAGACTAAGCAGAGCGGTGTAAGTTAATTAGTCCAGGTTGCATAACCAGATGACATCGGTTTCTTAGCACTTGAATAGAAGGTAAATTGAAGATACTCGACATACGAAGGTTTTGATATAAATAGTTTAGTATACTCGATAAGGTACCAAGATATTTCTCAATTCAACGGCTGGGCCGGTCAGCACCGCTCCTGCTTAGTCTAGAGACGCAATTAGACTAGGCGGGTATCGTATTCAGCTTCTTAGCGAAGGTGGACTGCTGGCATCTAGACCAACCTAACTTGAAGTGGCCTGTCACTTTGAGCTGAATAGCCTATGAAGTATCAATCACCAGACTATAAGTTTCCTCGACAATCATCATCAACAGTCTCAGCGCGCTTGTTTAACAGAACATCAACCACCTCACCATTGTCCATATTGCCGTGCATCAACAACAAGCAACAGCGAAAATGCAGCTCCGAGCTCTGATCCAAGCCGCTATCCTATGCGCCCAGCTCTCTAGCGCAGCCCCCACCCCCACAGACCTCACCCCTGGAATCCGCAATCTGCGCGGTTATATCGACAACGTCATCTCCGATCTGAAGGACGAGAAATACGACGTCATCGCCAACGACGCCTCATCCACGGGACGCAGTCTAGCCTTCCTAGAGCGAGATATTCTGCCCGAGGGCTGCGGTTATAGCTTGCCTACCTCGGCCTCAACGAAGCATCAAGCGATAGCTTATCTACGGTACGTCGATCTTGTCTTTAGCCATGCCTCCTTTTATGTTCTACGTTGTATTAGATCCCCCCCGCCCAGAATACAACAGTGTGAGAAATCAAACGTCGAAGAAGTACATACGCTTACTGAGAGAAACGTAAAATTATAGGGGTGTAAAGGCTGAGTTGAATGTACTCTCACAAGATGCTACGAATGGGGATAGCGCGAATGAAATCGAGGCACTCTGTCGGGCCGTGAACTTGTATGGTGGCATTGCGGCTTATGTTGATTCTGTCCGGACTGATGTCTAAGTAAATGTTTGGTGATCGTTTGTCTATAGTATATTGTGTTTGTAATGTCGTATAAATTGGTAGGAGGATGACTCTGCCTTCAGACTGCTTAACAACCATCTCCGTGCGCAGAGATCGCCTACGCCAAGATGGATTTACACTAATTATTCCATATTGCGTCTCAAACTCTAATAGCTAAACAAATGAGCTCACCTTAAGCTACCTCCAACTCAAAACAGGTACAGTCCGTTATGAACACCTTTAACAAAGTCGTTTGTATCCAGACTAGAATAGAATATTGAAATGTTGGAGCTGTCTGACGCCATACCTAATCAATCTTCCAGACGTGGCAACAAGCATCTCGAGCATGGCTACAGCCGGGACAAGACATATCATATATGTAGCTAAGGTTACTGAATTTGCAGTTGCCCTAGAGAATTGGCAGTTAGTCGATAATAATAAGACGCCCCGTGGGAGGGAGAGTGGCTTACACAACTCCATCTCCACTTTGCCTGGTCACTTTGACTCATAGTTTCTCTATATCCAGTAACAATTGGAAGTCTTCGAAAGTCTTCGAAGTCCCTGACTTTCTCTTCGGTTGTACGTTCAGGCAAGCTCCCAAGAACAGAAGCATTCATACTGATATCGATAGATGAACTCTGATCCCGTGGAGCCTGAGGGATATCCTCTTCTCTCGAGTGCCCAGGTAAGTTCTCAACACCAGAAGCATCGATGCCTATAGTTGGAGAAGAAGCCTTGTCTTGAGCAGCTCGAAAGACACCCTCATCTTTCTCAACGTCACTTTTATTCTTCCCCTCGGTACCGTCGATATCAGTCCGAGGAAGTGCGAATAGAGCTAACTGCTCAAGGTGATGCCCTATGTGATCGCAGTACTGCTTGGTCGATTTGATTTCTACTACGAGACATAACGGACAGGGACCAAATGCTTTCTTGATGTCTGCTTGGCTACATATTCTTTCTAATGTATCATGTCGATTTGGTGTCATATCGTCTGGATGCATTTCTTGTAAATGACATCGGAACACATCAGCATTTTCAAAGATCTGGTGACATTGGTAAGGACATCGCCAACTTCTCCAGTGCACCCGATTCATGTGATGTGCCCAATCAGAGCGTCTGGTGTATTTATGATCTTGTGTTGAGCAAAATGTAGCAAGGCATATGTAAGGTTGCAAGTCCCCGAAAACATGCTTCCTATACACGATTAATCATTAGACGAATCCATAATAGCGGATGAAATAGGGCTACTTACTTCCATTCCTTCCTAGAGTCTACTTTGATCATCAGGTAGCAAAATGGACATAAAAATGAGCCCGTAGAGTCTTCTTGAGGTATTGGTGGCACTCTTATCTCCTCGTCATTGTCTAGCGATGGAGCATAAGACGTCTCAGAAGTAATCGAATGAACGTCCAAATCTATTAAAGTAGGTTCACCTGGAGTGTCTTTTAGATATCCAGGTATCGAAGACACAATGGTCGTTTGATCTCGGTCTTCCATAAGGCCATCCTCATCGTCTATGCCACCAGAAATTCTAGCGTAGTGATCCTCTCTGTACCTAAAGAAGTGTCGGCGGCTTGTCATTGCTACCCCGAGCCTCTTCATCAGCTCAACTGCCAGACCAGGGAACTTTTCATGGACATGGTTAATGTCATATTGCTCATAATAGTTGAGTTTTTCAGCTCCAGCACGAGAGATATACTGATCGTGGGGCGCTGGATTTCTGATTGCAACCGAGAGGCGAAGGAGGCAGTCGATAATATCGCTAATGTCGACCAAGCCAATATCGATATCGGATTGGCTTGATTCGCAATCGTCTTCTAAGTACTGGACCAACTCGACATCTAGAGAGTCGCGGGCTTCATGTGTAGAGATCGTCGACCCGCTTGAAAGTAATGATACTGTTATATAATATCAGTTCGAAAAACACTCTACTTGTTGCGTAATAAGCTCTGAATACCATCATCAACAGCTTTTCCGAGCTGGTCAAGTAATTTGATGACGTGGTCCCTAATAGATGAGGCGTCACGTAGTCGAAATTCTAACGATCTATGCCCAGACTCCCGATGAGCTCCGAGGCTCTTAGCCCATAACTTGAATCTTGAAAGCTGAGATACTGCCTTCGAGTATACATCTTCGTCTGCCGCTGAAGATGATGCAAGATTTTTCATCAAGTTTATGTTTTTCTTTACTAGAGTTGCAATCTGATAAGATTCGACGGCGCTTTTGATGGCCTGTGTCATCTTGCTCTCGATTTTTCTTAGAATCACAAAGAAGATACACTCTGATGGATTGATGGACTCCGCTAATTCCCCGCTCCGAATTAACTGTGAGCGATATAGGTGTAGCTGAGCGATGTAACGACACGTGACTGATATCAAAATTGATGGGCAAGTGCGGGGATACGCATTGGATGGAGAGAATAGGTTTTCGTCTTGATATATACCGCGGAAGTATCATTATACCGTGATTTCTCCAACTGTGATAACAACGTTTTGTTGCAAGAAATTAGTAGTTACGACTTTACTTGAAGGTATGTCTGGCCTAGAGATAGCGGGTCTCGTCCTTGGGGCGCTTCCCCTGGCGGTGAAGGCAGTCCAGGGCTATAGGGAGACCTTATATTCTATAAAGAACGTTAAACGAGACCTCGATTACATGGAGCGCAATATAGAGACAGAGCAGCGCCGATTAGAGAATACGTGCGAAGAACTCTTGGTTGGCATTGTGCCACGTGCTAAGATACGCTCGATGATCAAAGATCCGTTTGGGCCTGACTGGAAGGATTACGCAGACAAGTTGGTACGTCAAACTCCAAGCCTTTTCTTCCCAATTATTGGCTAACCGTTCTGTAGTACGTCTCTCCGGTAGCCTATCTACTTAACTGTGATACTGGAAGATATATTCCAAAAGCAGAGGCAACATATTTATATTTTGCAGGCGTTTAAGGTTATACACATCTTATGATATATTCGAGGAATGTATCACGCATATGTCTGAAGCTACGCAAAACCTCCAACTTCAGCTTGGTATCAATCAGGGAAGCTAGGTAATTAAGCCAATATTCACCTTGGGACTGTAAGGTATGCTCACAGTACGCTAGGTCGACTTACGAGACCGAGCATCAATACTTGAAGCCTTTAGGCAAAATGCTTCTTTTACTCTGAAGAGAAAGGAGTATGAGACTATTCTCAAAGAATTGAGGGCTGGCAATGATGCCCTTGAACATCTTCACAGAACAGATCGCGACCTAGAGCCAAGTCGATATCGACGATCTCAATCGAGGGTGGTTGACCTTTTGCGGCGGCTTTCTCAAAGTATATACAATGCATTGTGCGGTGCGATCACATGTTCATGCATCTATTCACACAGTATTGGGCTTCAACTTGCCCAAAGAGAAGCTGTCATCCTGCCAGGCGATATTGAGGAGAAGGTGGCCCAGACGTTCAACTTTTGCATTACCTTGAGAGCTTCCAGTGGAAACAAGACTGTTCTGAATTTACACCAAAATAAAGAACCACAGCCAATGTACCACTGGAAGAACTTTGAACTGCGGCTTATGGAGTATAACAAACTCCCTCCGAACCAAGCATCAAAGATATCCTCGCCAACCTCGCCTTCGCTCAAACCAAGAGTTAGGTTCGAAATTCCCTTTAGGTCTAAGCCATCTAAGAAACCAATTTCTCTCTCTGTTATTGCGCAGTCTGGAACACACTCTCTTGAAACAACTACGAACGGAACAGCAACCCTACTGCCCAAGGTATCAGACCTGTGTGAGGTCGTTGGAAGGGGAGGCAAAACCACAGCTGTGAAATGCTATGGATATATCCTTGACACTGAACGGAAGTTTGTCTTGTCGCCTATGAATGACGAAACTGACACCCATATACATATCACACTCCGCCAGGCCATCGAGGGAGACATATTAGGCCTCCCCCCATTTGGATATGAAGAGAGATTACGGGTAGCACTTGCTCTATCTGTCGGGGTTCTTAATCTCCATGGTACGACGTGGCTAGGGCAAATTGTAACCCTCGATAACATCGTCTTTATGATTAAGAACGAGGACACAATGGACCAACCAGCTTATGCGCTCTACCAGCCATTCCTCATTAAAGACACACCCCATACACATGCACACCGTACGACTACCGTCCGGAAAAGTCCAGCAACGCGTGCACCCGGCTCAGGGCGCGAAATCAATGATGCGCTTCTAGCTCTCGCGACCCTTCTCATCCAAATTATGGTTGGGCGCATTGATGACGAGCTAAGCATGACAGGCATCATGGACAGTAACTCCATTATCTCAAGGCAAGAAAAGGGTATCTCAATGGAAGGCGAAATCGTCGTGAATGGGGGAATGAATTATGCAGCGGCCGTAACATGGTGTCTTGGGAGTGTGTATAAGGTGGCTGATCTGCAGAATGACGAGTTCTGTCAGAAATTTCATGAGGCGGTGATTCGCCGATTTGAAGATGATCTTGAAGTAATCACAAATAGCTAGGCCACGGGACTCAATTTGTAAGGGCGAGGATAACATAAGCATGTCGAAATGGCAGATGCTATAGTTTGGGACAGAGGACTTGGAGATATACCATAAGCACATAAGCAATAGCCTAACCTACATGGTGGCACTACCAATCAATTGATTTCCTTACATTTCGATCGGGCTGGATTCTAATTTGTCATATCGAGCCAGGAAACAGGCACCTCCTCTCTTCCAAAGTGGCGTCATACTCTGAGATGTTCTCCAACGTTCCCCGCTTTCAGATGGTATATCAGATTATAATTACCAACCTAACACTGGCTATTATGGCAGAATTGCGCATCTCCGTATAGGTTATAGGTATCACTAACAAGAGAAAATATCGGGGCTTGTCTTGGGCGCTGAGCATCTAGGATTATCTTCGTATCATTAAGCGATTGATTTGCTACTGCCTTTAAAGGCGCATTAAGTTCAAGTTATCTGACTACTATCGTGAGGCTCTACCATGGTGTTTCAGGTGCGGGCCGGCCCGCATATTGACGTACAAGTACCTAGCTCTGCGTGACTAAGGTTGCTATGCAAATAGGGTAGATGCTGGCATTGTTTGAGTACATAATCATTCCGAGACAAATCTGTCATACAACACTCTACCCGACCCAGGTTTTTGAAGGTCACGTTTCACTATCGGGAGATCAGTCTAAACCCTTTTTGGACACCACCCTCCGTCAGCCACAGATTGCTCCAATTTTTACCAAATCTGGGTAGGAAGTGGAGCACCTATCGGGCGCACCCTGGTTTTTTGCAAAATAACAGTCTAGACCTCTAACCAAGGTCTGAATTAGTACATACCTAGGTACGTACCTACGTATTTTAGTGCTATTCAACCTGCTCATTGGCCTCCAGGCTATAGAAACTGCTATTTGGCCTACCAATTGGCCTGCAGGCTCTTTGAAACTGTTATTTGACCAGTTATTGGCTTACAGGCACTTAGAAACAACGTATTCTGTCAAACTACTACCCTGGTACCTTTGGCAGTGCTGTTTTTGTAATCCGCTCGAATTTCTATATATGGACCGTTATTTTAAAGCGATGTTTAAAAAATACCAGGGTGCGCCCGGTAGGTGCTCCACTTCTCATACAAATTGGGTAGTGATCGGAGAAATCTGTGGCTGACGGAGGGTAACTCCCAAAAAGGGTTTAGGCTGATCTCCCGATAGTGAAATGTGACCTTCAAAAACCTGGGTCGCACTCTACCGGGGATATTTAAAAAATGTGGATCGCAGATAACTTCCCCAATATCTGAGCGGAGTGCTGCAGGCGTCGTGAGGAGGTCTCAGCAGGGCTTTCACATCCGTATTTGCCAGCATTGGATCGGTACCAGGTGATAAACATTCAGGTGATAAATTCCACTTCGACGCTGCGCTAGCATGACGGAAAGCCTACCGTCGCCCCTGTTGCGGGGCTGTCTACCTAAACTAATATGTTCATTCCCACACATGCTTGTGAGGTTTACGCCTTGCACCGGTTCGTTTGACTGTTGATATTACCCGCGCGCAGGAGAATCCTAGAACATCTCCATCAAAACATCCTCTTTACCGTCGATATACAACGTAAATATCAGAAACTTCTTCAACGGGCCTAACAGCTGTTCCTAATTTGCCCCATAGACCACGTAATTAGCCCTCTATAGCGTTATCCAGGGTTATTAGCGTACTTCCCAGAGGATTTCAACTGTTAGTTCACTTCCTATGGTACCTATACTACACTCCACTATGAGGTGTTAGCTTGATTCAGTAGATTATGGGGCATGCACGGCGGAATATTTAGGGTGCAGATTATGTAAGACATTGGTTGCGCCATCCCGTCGATGGCGTGTTCGGACTATCTGACCTTCACTACCTAGGTGTTTACAACGATGAATGGAAGTTATATTTGCGAGGTGTCCGTGGGAAAGGTCATCGGGGCCCTCCGCTACACCGCAATGTGAGCACTCCTATACAAATTTCCCGTCCCGCTAGTACTTCGTAGCATTGCCAAAATCAGGTAGCATCGAGACCAGCTAATGAAACTAAGTGGAGGCGTGGCCTTCGCCGGGTCGAGATTACAAAGACTTACCCAACCGATGCCGATATCAAATAGAAGGCTTTGATCCGAGTGGCAACCAACTGTGACTAGCCACTTAAAAAACCATGTTTTTGATGTAGTGTCTACATATCCTGGGTACTAGGTGGTATCAGTTCTGCACCAGTGTAAGAACCGACGCCCAACGGCCAATTTATTGGCAATATACCTTTGTTGGCAGATATATGGTCGAGGCAAGTCAATCTCTTACTCTCAACTGGCCCAGGTCACAAGTATAGCCATGTTCACTTCAAGCGGAGGAACCCGATACCTTGTATAAAGCACGTGGCTGGAGTGCGACGGACAGTGCATCTAGAGATCATCGCGGTAACTAGCAAGTCCAACATTCATCCCTGTATGACATCAATGCCATTTCCTAATGGCCACGAGGCAAAGAGAATCTCAAATCAACACCAGGCGGCGCAGCAGTCGCACACGAATATCTAGTTCCATACTACGTCAGGGTGTCGGCTAATGGTGGCTCATGTGTCCAGTCTTTCCCCCTGATCGGAATTCAGGCGGTATGTGTTTTGGGCGACAGGACTAGCCAGATTCAGTAAATCCCGAAACGACTATTTGAATAAATTCAATCGCAATTTACCTATTTATTTGTTTAAACATGTTAATCTACTAACGCCAGCGACTATCATTGTTGAATCGAGATTAATTAGTTAAGGCTTGCAGAATTTTGACGCTTAAATTTTTTTTCTGTCTTTTTTTTTCAACGCGATGGATTTTCAACGTTGAGAAAAAATTTCAGACGTTGGGATGAGGTAGCCGGTTTATTGTTGTTAATCACAGGTTAAAATCTTACTCCAACTGAAGGTTCAAAATTCTCAACGATCAAGTGATTATACATTTACTTTGTACCGAAACCAGTGGCTTTGAGCATGACGCCCGGCACTTCGCTGCCCGCATTTCCCAAAGCAGAGAGCAGCATAGGAGCAGTTATAAAAAGATAGGTACCGTACCTACATGCAGAGCAGGTGCTAGAGCAGGTGCCAAATGCAATGTGGTGCCTATGACAGGCAACAAGCATGTGTGCAGCCCCTCTCCCGATCCTAGACCCTACCCATCCCTGATAGCGTAGTATTGTGGTGGGGACAACGGTTCAGATAGATCCCGGTCAGAACCGCCCCGGCCAACACGCATAGATACCGAGGTGCTCCGTACCTGGAGGTACCTCTTCCTCCACACTCATTTCCTATAAGTACGCCTGATCGGCCATCCGTTGCCCGTTTTTCTGCCACATAGGAACAGCTAAGCACGAGCCAGAAAGACCAAAAGAGACCCCAAAAAATATCATCTCATGCTCGATATAATATCATTTAGCATGGGGGTTAAGACGTGGGCGGTGACGTCAAAGGTGCTTCGCCGACTGAGCTGGGACCAGTCGGCGTCGCAGGACCTGGATAGCAACCATGTGAGCAACGGCGACTTGTCAGGAAGAGCCAAGACAGCAGCAGCAACTGCGCGCCGAAAGGCCGAAAAGCTGCCTCTCGCCGTCCAGATTCTCGACGACCCCAGCTCCGTCAACCAGCAGCGAGCCTCCCCCTTGTTTGCAAAGCTCCCGGCCGAGCTCCGAGAACTGGTCTGGGACTACGCACTTACAGGATACGAAGACCTCGATGCCCCCTATCCGTTAGACAAGCCTTACGCGAGGCCGGGCCAGGCGGCTCCCTTGCGTATCGCCGTCGACCTGTTGCTCACATGTCGCGCCGTCTACCTCGAAGCCTTCCTCGTGCCATTCCACGTCAATCCCATGACGGTCTTCGACGGGCACCCAGATGTAGTACCACCAGACAACCCGCTACAATGCACCCCTTCAAATCTGCGGTCGTGCCGTAAGCTGCGACCCTGGCAGTTTGCGAACATCAGGTCGGTGGACATGAGTGTGCAGCAATTCATGCTAGAGGGAGGTATGTTATATGCCCACGAGTCAAATTGTTTATACATCATGCTAACTAACTATTACAGGTGCTATCGAGCGTGTTTCTCGTCTAGCCGGCAACAAAGGCCGACACGAGGGCCATGAAGCGCGGGGCTTCACCCTCGCCGGCTACGCATCCCTCGGTCCAGCTAAGGAGTTCAATACACCAGCTGGTGATATGTCGTTGCGCCCTGGCGTTGCGGAGACCAGGGAGATTCTGACCAGAAGCATCTTCATGGGCAAGAAGATCACCCATCTCACATTACGCATGTCCCGAACAGACTGGTGGGCATGGACCTCATCTCCGCAGGCCGGAACCGACGATCCGCATGAGGCGTTACGCCTGGAACCCATGATCAACGTCACCCAGCGGCGAGAGACATGTGCCGCCATGCACGAGGGCTACGAAGCCCGGAAGGAGGGCAGGCAACCCGATTTCAACCTCGACGAGTTCGAGAAGCAGGGACGCTGGGGCATGCAGTTTGCCGAGTACTGGCCTGACCTACAAACGTTTGAGCTGGTCCTCGAGACCTACGCCCTGAAGGAGAGTCAATTGGACTCTGTAATAAAATCCGCCAAGCTATGGACTTTTCCTCTTCCCGACGGGAGGCAGCTCGAGTGGGATGGCAAGGCGGAATCACGCGTGGGATGGTGCGGCGCGAGTGAGTACGGCTACGACAGTGAGCTTGGCATGTCTTGGCCCAAGGACCTACATGAACCGCGCAGCGAAGAATCCCTGATCACGCAGTGGCGCCCCACAACCAATGACGAGACAGCAACGGGACCCCCGCAGGAATTCGTGATGAAGTCGCTTATCTTTGTCAGGCGAAGAAGTGCATCCGACAACTAACGTATTTCACTGGCTTGCATGATGGGAATCTGGGTTTACGGTCTAGGAGTTCAAGGACGGCATGATTGAATAATACAACGACGGCTTGGATTGTAATAGTCACGTTATGAGTTAAACATATGCGTAATTTAATAAACTCGAAAGTCTATTGAACAGTTCTGTAAATGTCCAATACCTTATTCTCTTACATGTTCGCGAAAATCAAGGGTATCGTGGAGTTGTGACCATGGTAACAGATTGCGAAGAGTTATCGTGGCAAGCTTACACCACTGTAGTCAGCTTACAACGCCTGCCCGCAATCATGGACCCCTACAGTAGATAGAGCTGCAGAAGAATGGGCCATCGGAGGATTTCCCGCCATGGATTTTGGCGTGCTGCGCTGAATAGGCCTTCTCAAGTGTGACGCGCAGGGAAAGCTGCGTTGCTGCGCCGTGACGGTGGCCCCGTCAAGCAGGGGCGTGCGGCACCACGTGTTGGCTCCCCAAGCGCGAAATTCTCTCGGCTCGTTCCTCCGAGATAATGCACGGCCAGATTCTCGGCCGATACGGGGCCACTCGCGCAGTGTAGTGTGGTGTGGTGTGGGTGGATGTCGCGCTGATGCTATCTACACTTACACACTAAGGGGGGAGTTCCGAGGATTCGCTCCCCTGACCGTGCCGCCAGCCCCACAGATAAGCGGGCCAATTGGGATCGGAGAACGTCCCCAATTGCCGGAAAGTCTGATCTTTGCCGTCGCCTTTCGGAGTTACTTACTATGCTGTTTTCGAAAAGGCCATTTCTTGCACTAGCTCCTCCTGCTGCCTGCACTACTGCCTGCAGTACGCCACTACATGGCATCGATAGCAGGTTTGGGTCGCGGCAGGCAATAAAAAACGGGTACGACTACAAAGTATCGAGCGTCGAGAGCGTCGAGACTTACTACGAGAAAGTCGTCGGAGTAGTATACACTGCGAGCTCCCTCCCCGCCGAGCCTGCGTTCTAAGTCCCAATCATATATCTAGTGCCCGCAGCAGGCTGCTGCGGGATCCGTTTTTCCCGAGGACATTCTATTCTTGTAACTAACGATGCCCTTATTGGAAATGTCTACTTTCTAAATTAGCTGGGTTGGCCGGGTACGTGGAACTCGCAGACCCTGATGATTGATGCACTATCGCTCCGGGACTAGCATCGCTTATACAATCAATCCAATCACCTTGGTACAGATGGACGGGTAACCGCCACCATGTTAGCGCTAGTGCTCAGGATCCGAGCCTATCCTATACACTATAATCAAAAACATGCCATACTACGAGCGAGCTGGACTATACAAGTACACCTCCGCATGGTTGTCAAATGTTAGTGTAATACTTCCACCAGGGGTGTTAGCAAAGATATTTTAAAGGATTAGAAAGATTCTATCTCGATGTATATATATACTTAATTTATATATAAAAATATTTCTAATATAAATGGTAATAACCACTTAATTTTTAGAATTTGCCATATATAAGAATAAGTAAAACTTAAGTTTCTTTAACCTTATTAATAAGATATTTTTTAATATTTATTTTTTATAAGCAAATTATACCAAAAATTAAAATATAACTAATTATTATATAATAAAGGCTGAATTTGCTTTTATAAATGCTTATATTGCCAAAAATATTAAAATTATTAACTAATTATTATATAACCTGCCTATTATGCCGCTAAATACTCTTCTACTTTAGTTGCTACCTTTTAACCGACCTTTTGGCCTACCTATCGATTTAACTATTAACTTACCTATTAACCAGGTTATCTTTTAAAAAAAGCAAGCCTTTAACGTATAAAAGGATTAAAAGGTCAAAATTAAAGCCTTTTATAATATAGCAGGCTAGTTATACGACAATATCGCAGCTAAAGGAGGTTATACCTTAAAGCAGGTTTAAACAGCCTATAATACCTTAGTTATACCTAAAAAACGACTTAAAAAAGGCTTAATTAATACTCCTACTTATAATAAAATAAAAGCCTAAATTAAAGCAAACTCTAGCAATTAGTAGCTAAGCTGGCAGTATATACTATTAGTAATACCTAAGCTTTCTTATTATAGCTAATTAGCTATAAATACCGCTATAAGGTCGCTTAGCTATAAATAAAAAGTCTGCCGCTGTTAAATTAAGCTTACTTTGGCTTATAAAACGGCTAGAATATGCTTTATAACATAGGTCTTGCAGCACTAGCTAATAAACCGCGACTAATTATAACCTAACTGTATAGCCTTTTTAGACAAGTGCTAGATTTTTAATAAACTTATGCAGAAGACCTAGATTATTATTATAAATAATAAAAACCCTTCTAAATACTATATCGTAAAAAAATAAGCTAGCAATAAGTAGATAATCTAAGGCATAATCTAAAGTAATAAAAAAAGGCCTTGTTATATATAGGATAAAGAAGTTATTATTAATTTGAAACAATATTGCAATTTAGTGCTACCTTTAATACGCGATTATACCTACGATAATCTAGAAGCTATATACTAATATAATAGCGCACCTGCTTATAAGGCTAATATAACAAAAGCTACTTATAGAAACTTTAAAATCCAGCTTTTAAGCCTTAATAGTATACCTTTTTGGCCTACTAATAGCCTAGATTTATTTTCTATAAAGAATATATAGTTTTTAATAAAAGATTGAATATATTGTAACTATAATATTAGCATACTTTATAGCGCAGCTTTTTAAAAGGCTATTATAAAGGCTTAGAACACAATTTCTAACGATTTACTAGAGATTCTAGCTTTAAGCATAGCTTAAAGGTGCTATAATATTATTGCTCGCAAAGAAGATTAATTAAATTATTAATAAACAGGCTATTATAAAAAAATGTATAAATATAAGTTATTATTATTATTTTATACTATTTTTAACTAAACTTATATGTTTTATGCCGTATTAACGGAAAAAAAAGCCTTGTAAACACAAGTTATTAACTATTACTTACAAAAAAACTTCCTTTTGCAACAGAAAATATAATAAATAGGTTGCTAGTATAAAGACCTAGCCTTTATAAATGCTATATTTATTAATTATAATAGGTGCCCGTAGTATCGGCGGCGCTTCTAGGTTTATAAGTTAAAAGACGATAATATAAGTTTTATAGGTAAAAAAAAAAACTATAAGTTCGTCAGAAGGGTTTAAAGCATCTAAAGTTACTTTGTTAGCTAGAAAAACGCTATATAAAGCAGGTAATATATAAATAAGTGGTACTATCGAAGGAGCCTAAGATTTCGTATAAATTATAGCTATTAAAGCCGCTAAAGTAATTAGATCTATTAGAATAGGCTAGCTATGTTAGCTATATAATAGAGCTATACTAAATAGGTAGCATACCTACAATTGTAGAATAATAAGCGGAATAATAGGTTATAGAAAGTATGAAGCGATAAAAATAGCCTAATAGTAGTGAATTAGCTAAAAACGTTGTTTTTGTTAAATAAAGAGAAAGAGAAAAAAAAAGGTATAATTAGTAAATTGTAGGTCGAAGTCCTAACCTTAAAAAAAAAGGGTTATAGTCTCGTTTGGGATATTTTTTACAAATTTTCTCTATTTGTACCTTCTTATACAAATTAGGTGTAAATATATATATAGCTAGAATATAGGGTATATAAAACGAAAACTTGGAAATACCCTTGCCAACACCCCTGGTGGAAGTATCACACTAACATTTGACAACCATGCGGAGGTGTAGATGAATTAATACCATCTCGGTCTAGGGTAGCACAGTATGTAGGTGACGCGGCGCGGGCAGATAATAGTTTTATACTAACTATGTTCATATGTTAGTTACCTATATATAGAACAGGGGCTTGGACTCATTCGCGGTAACCAGAGCTTGAAACTCGCCTCTTGCGATTATAGAGCCGGCCGAGGTCGGCAAGGTAGCCTCCTCACCTTTCCCACCGCCATAGCCCGTAACGGCATGTCGCAGCCTTGTGATGGTATAGTTCCCCGTAGTGTATTGAGATATAGTAGCAAGTAGAGAGCTTTTGTGGGCCCATGACTTGATTATGTATTATGTAATGCGTTCTAGATCGAAGCGGCGGTATTAGTGCCCCTTGTTTTTTTGGAAGTTATCCGTTATCTAAAGGCTCTAGTTGACCCTTTCTCGGTAGGAAGCCATCCGACTACGGCTTCTTTCGCCACTGACTAGCTTACTTATATTGCGGTGGTGAAGGTTAGAACTATCCGTCGCCGTTCAAGTTGGCTTTGTGAGTATGCCTCATCGGCTTAGCTTTATCGGTTCCCATTGCATTAGGTATACTACGCTAGTTAACTGGTACTAAGCACCTTATGGCCCGCGCCCCAGGAACCCGCCGTCGGGTCGTCTATACTACAGAGGAAACATGATAGTTACATATGGAACCTCCCGACTTATGCAAGAACAATAAGCCATTTCTGGAGTCACCAGCAGTAATAGGGCTTAGAGTAAGCATATTGAAAACTAACCTAACCTACATGGGTTATGTGACACAGCCATTACCCATGGGCCGCCTACCATAGGCACCTTAGCGCGGCACGACCCGCAATCAGACCAACGCGGGGCGGGTTTAGCCCCTCACTCAGCTTCTTAATGTTAATTACTGAAACGAGGAATGCATACTGCACGCCCGTACTCTGGAGTCTACCTTAAGTAGGTATAGCTGGATGATTTACAGGGATTTAGATGGGATGTTATCAAAAGAGAGCACTTGAGGGTATTCAGAGAGGAAGTAACCTATTCGCGAGAGGTGGTGAAAACCACTATAAAGGTTATCGTGAGAAAAGCAAAGAGTATAGCTATATATATAGAAAAAATCAACGTAAAAGAAAGGTATACCCTAGAACTAATCCATATAGAGTCTGTAAGCTACAAGTATCGTGCGCCTTACATGAGGACTCAAGATATCAATGTAAAGTGATGCTCTAGTTGTGTTATCCCGTTGACCCTCGATAGTGCTCAGAACCCATAGCTACACCGTTGCAGCCATAGGACGAAGAACCGCTAAGAAAATAAGGATATGCTCTGAGAAAGACCTGCAATTTGAAAAGAAACTGCGTCAACCAGGGTGCATTTTTATTTGACGGGCCGTGGCTGACGCACGTGCATTGGGGGGGGGGGCGGGGGGGGGGGGGGGGGGGGGGGGCGGCCGGGGCCGCACGGGACCTAGCCGGAGCGACAGGGCACGGAACCCA